>JASPKZ010000631.1:0-42255 GCA_030220185.1 Diploptera punctata | reverse complement strand
GAGAGAGAATGGAATGTTGGCAAAACGCAATATAAATCGTAGATATGATTAATGTAATATTAATTTAACAGACACATTTTGATTTAAACACGATAAGCGACAAACACTTTATTGCTATTTAACATTTTCCAATACTGTTATTTTAACACAGTTCCAATAATGGATAATAGTATACTTCTTTTCACAATATCATTATGATACTTGATTCCTATTGTGAATCAATTAATACATAATAATCATAGATTGTAAAATAATATGTTCTGCATCTGCTGTTTCGTTCCTACTATTCCCCTGAATACAAGGAAAATGTTCCAGTTTTTCTTTATAAAGTATTTAAAGTATTTATGTGCTTGTAGGCCTACTAAAAAATAGCCTTTGCTTCGAGAGAGAGGGAAATCCCCGCGAAACCAGTGGTTAAACAAGTTCCGGTTTTAAACTTATCTGTAATGTATTATTGTCTGCCCGCCAACGTTAATTATGGATCCACATTCCACTTCGGTGAGTTATTTGTTGGAAAATGCTTTTAATTCGCAGTGTAAATTCAATCGAGCCTTCACATAAGACTAATGATGTGCATAAAGAGAATTTTCCTGAGTGAAAGAATATTTTAAATTTTCAGAGTAAGAGAGCATTGTGTAAAGACTGACAAAAATGTATGTTCATACTTTATTATGTTTTAAAATTTTTCAGTTGAAAAGGGAACATATTTTTATGTAAATGATTACATAATTTTAAGTTCTGTTGTTTTCGCTGTAATCTTGCATCCAAGTCAGGCACATGGATTATATAGTTATAAACCTCTTTTTCTGGTTACCTTGAATAAAACATATCCCCGAGTTACGTCACCGCTAGTTATTTTCACTGTTTTTTTCTCTACGCCTCTCAAACTATAAGCCTATTAAATTAAATATTTTAGAAGCATTGCCAAAGATGTTTTTATTATATCAATCTGAAATACATGGCTATCAAATAACACAATCATAACAGAATTAAAATATTTGTAAATAGAAGTTTAAGAAAGATTTTGAATATGCATTTACCAATGATAGCCTAATAAGTAAACAAAAATTATATAAGATATGTAGAAAGCCTAGTGGTAGCCGCGACGTTGTTCGCGTGGACAAACTTATTTAAACAGGTTATGTATAAATTAACATCCTACTACCAGTACTTTTTTTCTTCCCCACCAGTCAGTATTTTATTTTCCTATTGGGTAATCTCAGATGTCAGCTGAAGATTCCGAGTTCAAATCCAGCTCCCCACCCACCTGACTGGGATTTTTCATAGGTTTTTCAAGAGAAATGTTATATTGGAATTACAATTTTCCGTTAATTGTCCTGTCATAACTTACTATTATATTAGTTAAATTTGGACATAACATACGAATATAGGTAACATCAGTCATAGACAGTGTATTAAACAAAATATTTTAAACGCGATGTGACCAAGTGTTTTTAAACGTTTGAGAATATAAGTTATTTAAATAAACACTTTTAATCATAAAAGATCCAGATATAAATTCGCATCCTCGTCATATCTCGCACAATATTTATAAATGCATTTCGATGAATCACTTCATAAAATATTGAAAATCTCTTTCGAACTGTATGGATATGTTGGAAGTATTTCTATGTTTACTTTAGGCCTCTGCTTTTTAATGAATTACTCTTCTTATGATGCTGGAAGAAAATACTCTATAATTCAGGGTAATGCCAACAGAATAACTGCAGTTGAAATGGACTTTTGGAGAAGAGCTGCCAGAAAATTACGACTGGAAAGAATTAGATATAGGCTACAGAAAGAAGTATATTGGATGAGATTGAACACAGAAGGCTAATTAATATGATATGGGCACATAAGAAGAATGTAGGATGGAAGACAACCCAAGGGCATTGTACATGGAAAACTGAAAGGAGCAGAAAAGGAAGACCAAGAACAACCTGGAAGAATAACATTCAACTTTAATTAAGGGAAATTTGTGAAGGCGTATTACAAACTGATAGTTTATAAGTCCGTAATAATTTATGTGTTATTAAAACTCATGTTAGCTTTTAAGATTGGTTAGAGAAAACCGTCAATGATGAGGAAAATCTCAAATATATATATATTTATAAATTCAATCACGTGTAACACAGCTGAGAAAACAAAATAGTAGTTATATCATTACTTTTCAAAGCTGTATTAGGTTGTTAATGCAAATACTTTACTTTGTTAAACATGCATTTTTTATGATGGAATAATTATATCACCTGTTGGAGAGAGTGGATAACCTTGACAATTACTAGACGCTCTGGAATCTCGATTCATTCACGTGTTTTCTGTGTAAATATCTTAGACACGACACACACACAAACACACACACACACACACACACACACACACACACACACACACATGTTTGTGTGTATGTATATATATATATATATATGTGTGTGTGTGTGTGTGTATATGTGTGTATGTGTGTGTGTGTGTTGGCCGCGGTGGACTAGTGGTTATTCTCCTTGCCTCTGATCTCGAGGGTCGCGGTTACAAACCCGGCCGGGGTAGATGGATTTTTCAGGGGAAAAATCCAAGGAGCAAGTCCTCCGGGAGGACTTTAAGCCGTGGTTCCGAGTCTGAAGATTTTCAGGTTCGTAAAGATCCTTAAGTCTGAATTACCACTCAAATGACATCTATACGAAAACAAGTGTAACTAAATTAGTATGGTGCAATTCTTCTCTGTAGGGGGAGAGCGCCTAAACCTCTGTTAAGGGAAACATGGGCTTACAAGATACAAGAAGATATTTATATGTATATGCCTTTTTTTTTCAAAGCTAAACATGACGAACATTTAAAAATTATAGTTATTCATTGATAAATGATAATGGTAGATATTTCAAATATTTATTTTTTAACTAATGTAAACTTATCCCATTGCTATCGGTGTGTGAATGTAAAGTTTACACCAAACAAAAAATAGAAGTCTATTTCTTTTTGCCTTCTCATGTAAAATTTAAATAGAAGGAAATGTTCAGTTAAAATGCTCCCCATCTTTATATAAAATATTGAGTCTGCGTATGTTTGTGATTTTTTAAATTTGTGCATACAGGTTTTCGGTTACAGTGAATGTGCTTGACCGTGCTCTAAAACTATACGGTATAGGAGTTCACCTGGAACGAAACATTAAAATCGCTTCAGCGGTCGCAATTTTCGATGATTCACAACGAAGCTCAGTATTTGGTATTAAAATATATCGAGGTAGGAATTATCCAAAACTCAGCGACATCCGAACATCAGAAGTGGAGGTTTTCCTGAAATCGGAAATTAAAAATTGACTCTAGCAAGTCATATTTAGTTCGTCGTGAATGTATGCCATAACAATTTAATTAACCTCAAATTTTTTTTTATTTATTCAACCAAAAAAATAAAAACATATATTTAGGCGTAGCAGCGCACGCCGAGTATTAGCTACTAGGCTATATATACATACTTTCAGATGTTAGAGTATCTAAGGTTATATCATGTATATGATATCTAAGAGTATAGTAGTCTGTACATGCATGTGTATATGTATATACAGGATGTAAATAAATTATACCGCACAAATTTAACTGTTTACAGAGGGGTATGATGCAAGTAATTGAAATAGGGAACCAATGGTCTACGAAGGAAATGGGCTAGTTATAGGGAATCAAAGTAATCGAAAATTAATACAGATAAATCAACAGGGCAGCAAAGTAGGAGAAAAATTGTACTAGAATAACTTCGTTCTTAGGTAATAATTCCTAGATTCTGATTGCTAATAATTAGAGCTAGGATTTTAGGTGTTGCACCTTAATTTTATTTTGTTACTACAATGCTCAAATTAGCTTGTCTTGCAAAGAAAACATTAAATAAATGCCCCTAAATATGTTTTAGTTGCATCTTTTTCAATCCTAGCACTTTTTTGCACCTTTTTATCAATGCAAGCACATTTTGCACTTTTAAAATCTTTTTTGTCTCTTAGCAGCATTGAATTCCCAAAATAATGTGTATATTTTTCTTTTTACAATTCTTCAAATACACTTTCAAGGGTGGTAACGAGTGTGGTATCAGTCCACATCACATTACTTCCACTTTAGTGCAGTCCCGTTAGGCCATTCCTTTTAAATTAGTTTGCACCTTCTTGCACCACAGTTACGCGAAAGCTATTGTTTAAGCAAGGGAGATTGTTGAGTGCATAAACAAATATTCCAGTTCAAAACAATATTTGACTTGTGCGATCTGCTGTTTTTTTTCTGAGTGACCAGTATATAGTATGCCAAAACCAAATATGAACTCCTACAAACTACATGATTTTGTAAAACAGTATAGTACAATTTGGAATTCAGAGTGACATCTGTTATGAGGTGCATTCTTTGTGATATTTCAATAACAATTGATGAAAAACACCAACACAATCGTGTTACGCAGCATATAGGTACTGCAAAATACGAAAAATAAAAAACTACAAAGCAATAAATGTGTATTGTGACAACAGTTTATTGGCGAAGCGCTACCTTCTTCTAGTTTAATAAATAAAACTTTTTTTAATGATACAGCAAAGACATTTGTGGCATGTGGTATTCCTCTTTCCAAACTTAACGACCCTATTATGAAAGCATATTTGGAGAAATATACTGGGAAGTCTATCCCAGATGAAAACCACACCTTCAACCTCTGTATGAAAAAAAAAATTAAAACAGATCAGTCAAGTAGAAGGTGAAAACCAGTACATTTCGCATTATACGAAACCACTGATAGACAGTTGAAATATTGAACTTTTTTAGATATGTTCTAAACATTTGAGTTGTTTAATAATATCTGCTTTAACAGTTTTCTGGACTTGTGATTTCAATAGCATAATGTTCTGGGACTTGTCTTACTCCGACTTTTTATATATGACAACATGACTGAATTTTGTGTCATGAGTTAGTTGATGTAACTTGCTTTGGTACTCTTTAATGAAAATTCACATGGGGATTTGCACCTTCTATTTTAGAAAATTGCACCTTTTTTGCACCTTTTTCTGCTAAACTAAAGCACCTTTTTTGCACCTTTTTCACCAAAATTTTGCACCTAAAATTCCTAGCTCCACTAATAATTCATCAACAACGTTTGTGAAATATTGGGTTATCAAATTCCTTACAGTTTCGAACTTAGCAGACGATTGCACGCCACTGCACTGGTTAAAGTAGCATCGGTACAATGAGAACCTTAGTTCAAAGTGAAACACGCAAAATCTGTGTAGTTAACATGTGGCTTTATGATTAAAGTGATGAATTTGAATTCGAAAACTGATGGTTCAAATCACGGCAGGACACATGTTTATTTCCTTCATCTTCTTTTTTTTTCTTTCCCTGCGTGTGTACTGTAATATATTGACACTGAAATTTATTCAGTATAGGTATGCGCAAATTACTTAGTCCCATATTGGTTATTACATTAACCTCTGATTAGAAGTTACTTCAGTATCAGTCGCATTAGATGAAAGCATCATGGAACATCTTTACAGTTATGCTGAACTTTCAACACTTTTAAAATTCATAATAAAGTACCGTTGAGGTTATGTAATAAGATATTAAATATGAACTTAGTACCTGGTAGGTCAGTCGTCCTCCTCACCTAAATTATTTAACTGGTTAAAATGCAGAAGATGAAACATTGTTTTGAAAGGCCTCCATATTGGAACTACTTAATGAAGTTTAATAATTTAGTTGAGGACGACTGACCTACCAGGTACCAATTTTATATTTAATATCTTATGCTGAACTTGTCGAAATGAACCTGATTTATGGTGCAGTACAAGGTTATGGTGCAAGAGCTGCTGCCACATATGCAGAACGGTATCCGAATTGACGCCATCCTCACCGAATAACCTTAGAGTCTGTTGATAGGCGTTTGTGGGAGTATGGGACGTTGAAGGTAAACAGAGTAGACGCCGCGGCGTGCCGGTGGAAGACGTACGCGCCGCACTGCAGAGTTCGGAGAAAATGTTTTTTCATACGATGAAAGATAATCCTTCTAATAGTACTCGTACTGTGCCACGTGTAGTGGTCACGAAGCATCAAAGTGTTTGGGAAGTCGTGCACGAAGACCAGCTCTATCCCTTTCATCTGCAAAAAGTACAAGCCTTACAGCCAGTGGGCTTTGCACAACGGGTACAATTTTGTAAATGGGCTTTGTTGCACTTCTTTTCACCGCACTTCTTTTCCTCGCTGTTATTAATTAATTAGGCAATATTTAATACGGGTGGGGTGGTTGTGAACTGAAAGAATAGTAATGTGTGGGATTATGAAAATGCTCATGCCAACTCTGCCAGGTAAAATAAAGCTATTATTATTATTATTATTATTATTATTATTATTATTATTTATTATTATTATTATTATTATTATTATTATTATTATTATTATTATTATCTTCGAGAGGAGTCACCAGCAGAGATTTTCGGTGGACGTATGGGTAGGCGTAATTTGTGACCACATCATTGGCCCCTACCTTCTTCCCCAGAGATTAAATTGTGTCAGTTATAAGACATTTTTAGAGCACGCCCTACCTGGATTGCTAGAAGTTCCTCTTCACATCAGGCTTCTCCCCATTTCTGCCGGAATGTGCGAAATCATTTGGATGAAGTGTATCCTGGCCGTTGGATATAGGAAGAGGTAGTCAACTGTAGTGTGGCCTCCTCGCTCTCCAGATCTCTGTCCACTTGATTATTTTTGTGGGGACACCTTAAATCATTGGTACATGCGACCCTTGTTGATTACAGATGAACTGTTAAGTTGCACGCATAATCGCAGCATGTGATGTGATCCGATCCGCGAGACGTCAGGTATCTTGAACGGGGTACGATAATCCTTTAGTCGCCGATTGCCGTCAGTGTTGTGACTGGAGGTTGCCAATTTGAACAATTTCTTCTAATGAGTCTGCAGGTGCTTTATTATTTTCTGGTTTACTCAAATGCATTGCTTTTTATCTCCCAATAACATTATGTATGTCATGTGCACATACACTGTACCTCTTCATGTTATTATTCTTGTGATCACTGCAATCTAAGCACATAAGTACTGTACAGTATAATTACACATTTTATTTGCAAAACTTATTGTACTCTACAATATTATATTATTATAACCTTTCAAAAAGTTATCTGTGCAGTACATACATAGATAGTTTTGTAACTCATGTAGCCTACTGCACCGACATTCTAATATCGTATTCTGTAAAATAATGAATAAACAATTAAAACCAAAATTAAATCTATGTACGTAACTATTTTGCAGTAGTACTATACATAGTTAAGGAAGAAAGAAAAAAAGTGTACACATACTGTAGGTAGTTTCCAACGTGATGCATCAATCTAACATTTGCATCTGTAGTTAGAATGCTATAACCACTGAGGTAAAGGAGCATACTTGTTGCAAGTTACTGTCTCTGTATCATATTATTTCCATTTTAATTTGAAATAATCAGTGGCGTGCCAACCATTTAACAAATTGAATCATAACTTGGACATTTTTATTTGTATACCATTAGTTCATTATCTCAAAATGTTTATATAATATCCCTCTATTCGTAGTTAATTTGTGCGGTATAATTCATTTACACTCTGTATGCATGTAGTCGCGAATTAGATTTTGATGAATTTTTCTTTAAATAGATATCACAGATGTTTACACAATATTTTCAAATTCAGTTTATTTATTTCACAATAATTAACTGATTATTCACAAATAATTTTCTGTTATTAAGAGTTTCTCTTCATAATTTATTTGATTGTCTGTTCTTTTTACTCGCTGACGGTTTTCCTTAGAACACCATCTTGTCTTCACGCTTGAAATCTCTTCACTTGTTCAAATCCAGGTACAATTAGGACACGCTGGTCTGATTCTTGCATCCTCTTACGTATGCGAAGTCAGAAACATTCCGGAACCCCAGTCGAGACACTTTCATATTGTAAGTCTTGAGAATCAGCTTTGTCTCTTCAAATATATAGAATTATTTAACTAGCTAATACCCGGCTTTCGCTGCTACGTCCAAATAAATTAAATGTGTGTTTTTATTTGTAGTTGAATAAACAAAAGGAAACTTAAGGTTTATTAAACTGTGTGGTATATCCATCCACAGTAATTCTGCCCGAAGGCAGGTCCTTCACTGCAATCATAGCATTTTCATGCTATGCTTGCAGCTTTACTAGGGAATTGTAGGTGTGGTAGCTTCCCGTTGCTTTTCACACCGGTGAAGGATGATAATGATGAGATGAGATGATAATGATAAGGATGATGATGATAATGGCCATATGATTTCGGGGACCGTTTGGGCCTTAAAGTTTTCCTGACATTTGTCTTACAGGTGAGGAAAAACCCCGATAAAAACCTCACCCAGAATACTGCCCCGACCGGGGATCGAACCCGGGCCCGCTGCGTGACAAGGCAGCACGCTACCTCGAGACAACAGCGGTGGACATGTGGTATATATTTTGATGAATTAAACGTGGTTGCAAAGTCAATTTTAATTACTTCTAATTCTCGGATTTCGCTGATATTTGGAGAATAAGTTCCTCGGTTTATTTTAATAGTATATACTGAATTTCTTTGTGAAACTTTGAAAATTGCGACCGCTAGAGCAATTTTTAAATTGTTGTTTCATGTTAACTCCTACACCTAATGTTTTAGAATATAGTAGATAGCGGAACATTCACCGTACCTAAACACCTGTATGTATACATTTTCAAGGTGTTCTATTGAGCGATTAAGAAATCTATAAAGGACAAACATACTCACATTCTTCCAAAACGCTATTTGTTTAATGCACCGATACTTTTTGTTTTTGCTCCGGCCGTATAGTACCTATGGTAATGTGTTTTTGTACATTAAATGTCATAAGTAACGCCACGAGTGATTTCCAATTTATCTACAGAATTTGGAAATCAAGAGTGGCATTTGTTAGGACTATTTAACGAATAAAATTAAGCTGTTTACTCACAAATCATATTTAAATATAGTTATTTTAAGATATTTATATATTTAATGTAAACGGCGATGTTTGAAAACAAATGAGAAACGATTGGTATGCTTCATTTGCTTTTGTTCGTCACATCAACCAGATCATATTATTTATTGCCAAAGGAACGCAATATTGTAAGAATGCATTCTAGTGGAGAAAAAATGAAACACACCAAACTGTATATTAATTCATTTCTGATGTCCTATGATGTAAATATGACAATTATATTTTCTGGAAAAAATACATTTAAGAAAGTGCAAACAGTGGTTTCTTTTTTTGGTGGTATAATCAATTGCTACAAATGTTTTTATATTAACTCCCGTATGCGGTGTGTGTTGACATTCATGCACTATATATACAATGTGGTAGCCGTATTTCTTAGTGAGTCAGTCACTGTAAAATAATGGTATGACCTATTCAGAATGTTAAAAGGAGGTGCTTTCTTTATTATGATAAACTTTAGTTGGTAAATTCTAGGCGAAACACGACTGTGATTGGTTGTAAATAAAAAAAATCATTGTAAGGTGATTGGTCATTGACTCCCATTTGGGGCATGAGTTAAATAGTCCCAAAAAATCTCTAAATGATGGTAAAAATTCCATTAAAATCGGCCAAGTAGTTTTTTAGTCCATAAAGTACAGACAGACTCACATACGTTAATTTGTATACTAGGACATTCGATAAGCAATGGCAATACTGTTGTAAATCAGCCCCTCAATGATATCATTACCTTGTCGTGGTGGAGTGCCTTGCGTGCTTAAATGATCCCGAGAGCTATGCCGGCGGTAGCATTGCTGCTGATAGGGTTACCCATGCCGGACTGGTCGAAGGTGATAAGCCAGATGAAAAAAGTACCTTGGTCGAAAGAGTGACGATCTTCTTCTTCTTCATCATCTTCACTTCTCGGGCTGGGCAAATTGCCTGTTCCGCCTCACAGTTCTTCTGTCCGTCTTTTCAGTGGCCTTCCTACATTCCTTGAACCTCTTGGCTTGTAGATGAATGCTGCTCTTGGTAATCTTGATACATTCATTATTTCCACATGTGTAAACCATTTCTCTCTATATTCTCTGATTTTCTCATCCAATGGATATATATTTAACTCTGTTCTTATATCTTCATTCCTTATCCGATCCAATCTTGTGTACCCTTTTGTTCTTCTAAGGAAGTTCATTTCTGCGCATTGTATTCTACTTTGCAATTTTTTGGACATTGCCCAAGTTTCGCTCCCATAAAGAAATGCAGGAACTGCACCCGTCAAGAAATGCGGACATGGGTTCAACTCGGGTAAAATTTTCCGGAGGTCAAATAGTCCCCATTCGGTTCTCCGGGCGGGGACTACTTCAGGGAACCCATGCCAAAGGCTCAAACACAGGGACATGTTCCTAGGAACATGTAATGTTAGGACTTTATATAATAGCGGGGCACTAGAGATATTAATGCGGGAATTAGATAAATCGCCCTTGGATATAGTCGCTTTACAGGAAGTTAGGTGGCCAGGAGAAGGTAGTCAGGAATCAGGAAGCTTTGCATTATACTACGGGAGTGCAGAAAATTCACTACATAACAATGAACTACATGGTCTTTATAGGAAGCCAGATATAATAAGAACAGTTAAATCTCGTAGACTGCGATGGGCAGGACATGTAGCGCGTATGGTGAATGAAAGACGTGTATGGAAACTTCTTGTAGGAAAGCCAGAGGAAGAACGTCCAGTTGGTAGACCAAGAATGAGGTGGGAGAATGACATTAACTATGATTTGAGGGATGTGGATTATACAGGGAATGATTGGAAAGCATTAGCTCAGTATAGGCATGTATGGAGAGCGTATGTCCGCGCGGCCATTAACCTACGGGTTCGATACTGCCAGCGAGTAAGTAAATAAGTTGTAAATCAGCGATCCTAGTGGTGACCATTGTAATCTTGTAGTATGTTGTTGAGCAGTCTTTGTTGTATAAATCTGTAATATTGAAAGTCTCGAAATAGCAATATTTTGTGAATACGTTCACCGTTTCTCACATTTAGTAAAGTAATACCACCCTAAAATATATTCAAAAGAATTCGTTTAGAAGGTGGAATTGGGATGTACTCTAACATCCACCAAATTGACCAGAGAGGTCAATTGGCCCTTGTGACTGTAACTTATTCTCAAGGAACCTCTACGAGACATTCGGTCACAGTCATGAGTTGATATCCAGAAAGCTCTAGATAACTCAGATGAAAGAGATATCCAGAATTGGTGCTGCAGATGGAGTTCGCCGTCTTCCAAGGATTTGACAACAAACAGTTGACTTGGCGAGATACTATAAATTAAGTTCATAATGTCAAAAGTAACTTAAATTATTTTTTTGGTAATGTTATAGCAGTGTCACCATTACATATCGAATGCCCTAGTATATATAGATACCTAGTGTTTCAGATCACTATTTAGTAAATGTAAGAATCAGGCCGGTAGAATTGAGGATTATTTAAACAAACAATAAAATGCTATACCTGTTGTGGCAGTCTTCGTCAACAAATTATATTTGTATAAATATTCAGCTAGGCCTTTCGGAACTGGTTCCATTTTGAAAGCTGTTCATTGAAAATGGAACCAGTTCCGAAAGGTCTAGTTAAATATTTTATACAATTATAATTTGTTCAGGACGACTGACACAGCAGGTGCAAAATTTTGTTTTTCAATTAATTAACAATAACCTCAATTGAATAAAGTACTTCATGAAAGGATTGAGGATGTCAGTAAAAAAAAAAATAATAATAATAATAATAATAATACGCTGTTAGTTTATGCTGATGATGTAGTACTACTGGCCGATAGCGAGGAGATACTAAAGCCAACACGCACACACTATTGAGTAACACTAAGAAATTAGGACTGGAAGTAAATATCAGTAAAACTAAATATATGGTCACACGTAGAAATTCAGTATATAATGGAAATGGACAGCTAATGACAAATGAGGGAAATTTTGAGGAAGTGGCTGAATTCAAATACCTAGGAACAATAATCACAAATAGGAATGAGATGCACAAAGAAATTAAACATAGGCTCAATTCTGGAAATGCGTGCTATTATGCATTGCAGAGACTCTTGATGTCCCAGCTCCTTTCAAAAAACGTTAAGCTGAAAATATATAAAACGATTATTCTACCAGTTATATTATATGGGTGCGAAACATGGACTCTTACTTTAAGGGAGGAAAGGAGATTACGAGTATTTGAGAATAAAGTTCTTAGGACAATTTTTGGACCAAAGAGAGATGAACAGACAGGTGAATGGAGAAGACTACATAACAATAAACTACATGGTCTTTATAGGAAGCCAGATATAATAAGAACAGTTAAGTCTCGTAGACTGCGATGGGCAGGACATGTTGTGCGTATGGGGAATGAAAGACGTGCATGGAAACTTCTTGTAGGAAAGCCAGAAGGAAAACGCCCAGTTGGTAGACCAAGAATGAGGTGGGAGAACAACATTAACTATGATTTGAGGAAGTAGATTATACAGGGAATGATTGGAAAGCATTAGCTCAGGATAGGGATGTATGGAGAGCTTATGTCCGCGTGGCCATGAACCTACGGGTTCGATAGTGCCAGTGAGTAATAAATAATAATAATAATAATAGTAATAATAATAATAGTAATAATAATAGTAATAATAATAGTAATAATAATAGTAATAGTAATAATAATAGTAATAATAATAGTAATAACTTTTCAATTCGTGTCAGTCGTAACGCCAGGGCGAAATTAAGTTCCTATTTTGAAGTTCTGCGATGTATAAAGACTAGGCCTGTCGCACCATCATGGAGACAGATAAAATGAATTGGAACGGAATGGATGTGATGAATATGTAGAAGTGGTGCTATGAAGTTTCTGATAAGGGAAACCGGGAGAAACCCCTTAAAAATCTCCTCTGAACTCCAATTTGTTAACCACGAACCCACATGGAGTAACTGTGACGTGAACTCGGGACCCTGAATTGAATGGCGACTACACACTAGATGTCAATAAATGGAGGATTGCGGAGGTGATTGTGTGAAATAGTTTCTAGGAATACGTGTGAGTTGTATCAAGGAAAGAATTGATCCCGTAAGTCCCATGTCAATGCATTACCAGTTATAGGAAGCGTGACCTTCAATCCACTATTAAACAAAATTCCAATCGCCACTATTAAACCACTATATTTGTTGGCTATCATTTCCTTATTTATCATCGATGGAAAAAACGATTATGAAATAACACGCATTATCATGTATGTGTCATAAACACGTAGTAAAATAAATAACCCACATTTCAAAATTATATTTTTACTAAATACAGTCCATCGCTGTGATTTCGAGGTAGCGTGCCTTGTCACACAGCGGGCCCGGCTTCGATCCCCGGTCAAGAGAAGTTTTCTTAGTGATTTTTTGGGGGGTTTCCTCACCTGTAAGGCAAATGTCAGGAATATAAGGCCCAAACGATACCCGAACATCATCTGGCCGTCATGATCATCATTAACATATTCAATAAATTTAGGACTAAGGCCTCTCCTGGCGCATCATTACCATCGTCATAACATATCATATATCTTCGGGACAGCATAACTCCGCCTTCCAGGCGCCCCAACCTGAGAAGTGGGTTACAATAATGCCATGTCAGGAGAGAATACCAGAATGTAGTAATGACAGAGTGGTGGCATTGAAAAAATCTTTACTAAATATTATTTCATTCCTGCCAGTGAAATATGTTTGTTCCTACAGGAATTCAGAACTCGTAAAGGACTGATATCCAATACAATATTCTGAACATGCACCAGATGAGTTTCAACGTTTCTTGAACCCCTCTTAAACTGCCTTCTATGTAATAATTTTCGTTTTTCATTTCTTTCTTCCTGTGTTAAAATTGAAATGAGGTTCATTTTCTGTATTTAATTCATCACAAAATAGGTCACTATCCCCTTCCAAATCACTCATGATTGAATTTTAAAGTGTTTTATTCTAACATATAGCTACGTAGGCCTAAGTCGTGTGTAACCTATGGACGAAAAATTACAACCAAGTGAAAAGCTTGTTTTATCCATCTATCCAATTGCAGAATTTTCAGTTCCTGCTAGCAATCTAGGATCAATTTCACTTGTACTGAACGCGTTCCAATTATTCTATTGTATTGTAAGCCTATGTTTTCCCTTTACAGAGATTTAGGCGCTCTCCCCCTACGGGGAAGAATTTGAACCTTACTCATTTAGTTACACTTGTTTTCGTATAGATGTCATTTTGAGTAGTCCGTGGTCAGCGTTCCGCCTCATACTGACATCTAGGAAACCAAGGTAGTACTAGGACAGGAAAATTTGGTAAATTTTGCTTAGAGGCCTTTTCATTCAGGCTTAAGGATTTTTTACGAGCCTGAAAATCTTCAGACTCGGGACCCACGGCTTAAAGCCCCTCCCGGAGCACTTGCTCCTTGGATTTTTCCGTCCTACAAAATCCAACGACCCCGGCCGGGTTTGAACCCGCGACCCTCGGGACCAGAGGCAAGGAGCATAACCACTAGTCCACCGCTGCCGATGCATTCCGATTATCCGTGTATAAATAATCTGCTTCCCACAAATTATTGTCTACGTTATTCCCCTACTTCATTCTTGGCCTACCTACTGGGTATTTGACTGACAGAAATGAAATAATATTTGGAAAACATAATTTTGAAATGTGGATTATTTATTTTTCTAGTACGTGTTTATGACATATAAACGATAATGTTTGCTATTTAATAATAGTTTTCATCGATGATAAATAAGGAAATGATAGCCAATAAATATAGTGATTTAATATTGGCGGTTGGAATTTTGTTTTCCAGGGATTGGAAAACATTGGGTCAAGAAAGGTATGCATGGAGAGCTTATGCCCGCGCGGCCATAAACTTACGGATTCGATAGTACCAGTTAGTTCTGTCCAAATCTGTAAATCCAAAGCTTGTTGGAATATTAAGCTGAAATGTATTCACGTAGACTTTCACGGCCGGAGTTGCTATGATGATCTTGAAGAAGATTTTCGGGCTGTAGGCCGTGGTCATGAGGCTTGTAGTTTCCCGATCTTTTCGCCAGAGACTGCGCCTAGCATCCTCAGGGTTGTTTTGAGGATTGCCAGGCGCAGTCTCTGGCGAAACGTCGGGAAACTACAAGCCTCACGACCCACGGCCTACAGCCCGAATTCTTCATCAAGATCATCATAGTAAGCAGAAAGTTCAGAATCGGTTCTGATCATAAGGTTATGTTGGAAAATATACTGATTTTACGGGCATGAGCAGGCGACTCAGAATAGTTTCTTTATTTTGGTGGAATAAACCTGTACATTAATCAGTCTTATGGCTAACAATAAAGTAACAATTACCATAAGTAATGCCATGAGTGATTTCCAAATTATTGATAAATCACGACTCACGAAGTGAGGAGTGAATTTATCTAGAGAATTTGGAAATCAAGAGTGGCATTTGTTAGGACTATTTAACGAATAAAATTAAGCTGTTTACTAAACATAATTATTTGAATATAGTTACCGATGTTTTTAAAATATTTATATAGTTAATGTAAACAGCGATGTTTGAAAACAAATGAGAAATGTGAGTTATGTATATTCACTGCAACTCGATGATATTAATTATTGCCAAATAGGATCGCAATATTGTAAGAATCCACTCTAGTGGAGAAATAATGAACACACATCAAACTATTATAATCAACATTATAGTTAATCATTTATATTTTGAATAAACAACTCATAAAATCACTGAATCTATTCATTATTTGCTATATTCAATGTATTTGTTGGAGAAAAATAATGGTCTAACCTGTTCAGAATATTAAAAAGGAGGAGCTTTTCTTTATCACAAAAGCAGGAGCTGATAAAGAGAAATCGATAAAGAGCAAGGTGAAACAAGACTGTCATTGGTGGAAACAGAATTCATTGAAACGTGATTGATCATTGACTACAATTTGCGACATGAGTTAAATAGTCATAAGTAATGCCACGAGTCATTTCCAAATTATCGATAAATTCACGACTCACAAAGTGAGGAAGTGAATTTATCTAGAGATTTGGAAATCAAGAGTGGCATTTGTTAGGACTATTTAACGAATAAATTAAGCTGTTTACTCAGAAACCATTATTTAACTATAGTTACTAAATAAATAATAAATAATAAATAAATAAATAAATAAATAAATAAATAAATATATATATATATTTATTTAATGTAAAACGGCGGATGTTTGAAAACAAATGAGAAACGCTTCAGTTGCTTCTTGTGTTCATCACTGCAACCAGATCATATTTGTTGCCAAAGGATATTGTAAGAATGACCCCTAGTGGAGAAATTTATAACCAACATTATATGTATTAATGAAATTCTGATGTCCCTATGATGTAAATATATCAATTATATTTTTCTGCAACGTTATTTCCTGGAAAATAATTCGTTAAGAAAGTGGAAACAGTGGTTCTTTTTTTTTTTTTTTGGTAGTATAATCAATTGCTACAATTTTTTTATATTATCTCCCCAATGCGTATCTGCTGACATTCATGCACTATATATACAATCCTCTGGCCGTATGTCTTCGAGAGTCAGTCACTGCAAAATAATGCTATGGCCTATTCAGAATGTTAAAAGGAGGAGCTTTTCTTTAATATGATAAACTTCGGTTGATAAATTCGAGGCGAAACACGACTGTGATTGGTTGTAAATAAAAAATCATTGAAATGTGATTGGTCATTGACTCCCATTTGGGGCATGAGTTAAATAGTTCAGAAGGAGGTAGGCCTATCTATAAATTAAAAATAAATTAAAACAGATAAGACTGAATATTAGTATGATAGTGAAGTTTAAAATGTTCTTCTGTTACTTCATGAAATTAGGCCTTTTGACCTGTTTTCACATCAGGTGGGATTTAATTAATCTTCTCATCTAGTAAATGTCCTTTTGGTTTGTACTTTAATAACAGCTGGGGGATTCTATCTGTAGACATCCTTTTAAACATGTTCATATCAGTTGTTTCTCATATTGTCAATTCTATTTGTTAAATTACGCATATTTAAGACTTTTCTAATATCTTCATTTATTTTTCTGTCCAAACTGTCACACCGCTACAGAACGTAAGAAACTCATTTCTATTTTTTCCTCTGTCTGAACGGTTAAGAGTCCATTTTTCACTTGCATATGGTAAGACAGGCACTGCCATAATTTTGTAAAATTTAATTGTGTCCTCCTCAAAGTTTATAAATGTTGAACTATGTAAATAAGGACCGGAAAAGTCTGATAATGATAAATTATACGGTTGGCAGTGACACATATGCCGTAAAAATAGTCTATTCACTTTTTTATACAAAAAAATTTAAGGGGAGTTTAAAAGACCCATCCCAACAATGTTAAAATGTAAAACTTTGTGACCCATTTTGTCAGAAACGATTTAAGGTATAAATGTGAATTTTTACACTGTTCAGATACATGTTTAATAAATTTACTGACGCACTTTTGAGTTAAATTTCTCCTTACGTTTGGAAATATAATTTTTTTAAACTTAATTTCTTTTTAAATTTTTGTAAAGTTTTCATTTTTACAAAATACCAAATAATTTGTAAAGAGCACCAAAGTGATTTCATATCAACAGATGTAAATTCTATATCATGCTAAAACATTTTGATACATTTATCTCTCATAGTTTTGAGAAAACGGGTCTTTATATGGAAATTCTAGTGTCTCGAAAAAAAAAAAAAAAAAAACAGTTTAAGTAAAAGCGTTCGTTGTGACAAATTAGTGATTAGTGGGACAGCTTTTTTACTTTTAAAAATGTTAATTAAATATTTAACAATGAGCATATATCAATCATATTTGTATCAATTTTGTGCAGATATTTCAAACTACTTAAAAGTAAAAAAATACCAAATTCGAGAATTTTTTACTCAAATCACCCTTTAATCTTCCCTTAAATAATATTTAGCAGGCCCCTATGCCTATAGCCCTAAATTCCAATGTGGACTGAAATGTGCATCCATATATTAACGCATTTAATAACTTATTAAAATAAAAGTCTTTCTTTTATACCCGTAAAGGAGATACTAAGGGCCAACACCCAATTGAGTAACACCAAGAAATTGGGGCTGGAAGTAAACATCAATAAAAATGAATAGGCTCTATGGTCTCGATATAAATACATTTATAAAGTATAATTAGTGTATAATGCTGTTGTTTATTATTTAATTGAAATATTAATGTGTTTTCTAGGTAATTGTAAATGTTAATGTTTTTTTAGTGTATAATGTTATTGTGTTATACTTAATTGTAATATTATTTGTGTTTTCTTTTGTGAATTGCAATGTTAATGTTTTTAGTGTATAATGCTATGTGTGTTATTATTTAATTGTAATATTATTGATGTGTTTCTTTATGTAATTGTAATGTTATTGGCTATTGTGTTATTACTTAATTGTAATATTATTGTGTTTTCATTTATGTAATTGTAATGTTAATGTTTTTAGTGATAATGCTATTGTGTATTATATTAATGGTAATTTTTTATTGTGTTTTCTTTATGATAATTGTAATGTTAATGCTGTGTTTTTGTTTATTTTTTTTACACTAGTACCAATTATACTTTATGTACGACTGTTCAACAGCACGTACGGCTTACTGCCCGTGCGACCCATATTTGTAAATAATAATGTAATAAATATCTTACTTTTTGTATAATAAAGTCCTACTACACTACATTATAAAGTACAACATGAAGAGTTTATGACAAATGAGGGTATATTGAAGAAAGTGGCTGAATTCAGATGCCTAAGAACAATAAGTACAAACAGGAATGAGGTCACAAAGAAATTAAACATGGCTGAATTCTGGAAATGCATTGATATTGACGCCATGATAGGGACCCTTCCGTTCCATCGTCTCTCAAAGAACATAAACTCTTAATATATATGAACTCTTACTCTCGCATTTATAATATGTGGATAGGAACTTGGACTCTTGCTTTGAAGTAGGAGAAAATAGTACGAGTTTTTGAGAATAACGTTTTCAGACAATTTTTGCATCAAAGGGACAGGCGTCAAATAGAGAAGAATTCATAACATGAACTACATGATCTTTATGGGAAACCAGATGTAATAAGAACAGTTAAGTCTCGTAGACTGCGATGGAGTAGGACATGTGGCACGAGTGGGGAATGAAAGATTAGGCATGAAAACTCTTCAAAGGAAAACCCAGAGGGATTGCGTGGAGTAGGTATTGCCAAGAATGAAGTAGGAGAATAACATTAACTATGATTTAGTTGACGGAAGCTGATTATACAGGGATCGTAAGGAAATACCATGTTTCGTCTCCAGTTTTATCCGGTTGAGAGAAACGTCGGATCATCGTCAGCACACTATTGATGAAGTCACCACAAATCGTCATGCGGTCATCACGTGGTCTTGTGACAGGATTCGTGGCACAATGTGTTCGGCAACACGAGACATGTTCAGATCATGAGACAAAATTTGGTATCAAATACCATGGCTGATCCCTACCGCTGCTGCCAGATCGTCTACTGATTGGGAGCGGTTAGCACGCACCAACGTTTACAACTTCCTCTATCTTGCGTTTAGTTCGAAATTATTTGTGGCCGACCAATACGCACATCTTCCAAACTGTCTCTTCCTTACAAAAAACATCGTTGGCACCTAAACCCAACACTGTGACTCAATGCGTGCTCACCGTAAACTTGCTGCATCATTTGAAACGTTTCGGCAGCGGTCTTGCCTAATTTCTGACAGAACTGATGTTGCTCTAACTGTGACATCTAGAGTTTCGACATGCGCATTCAAACATCACCGTCACAACAAAGACCGTATTCTGCTCGCAGTGTACGCAACTCAACTGCCTCTTGCTGGGATGAGAAGACTAACTGACAAGGTACCATATCACGGCGCCACCAAGCGCTTTTAGTGCATCACAGCGCTACTATGAGCTCAGTCTCAAAACTTGACTGTACCATGTAGATGGTTAAGATGTGTCGGAATAAATTTGATCCTGTATAACGTAACTATTTTTGGTATGATAATACTTATTTAAATGCTTTATATTAGCTTGACTTGTATCTATCTATGTATGTAACGGAATCTTTCAACGCGATTTTCACCCATTTAAAATCAATGGATCGACTTGAAACTTTGTATACTTATAAAGGGCCCGTGACAATACAATAATTTCATTTTTTCTAAAATCCTGGCCAGAATCATCAGAAAATCAAAAAAAAAGTATCTTTGTATCTATGTAAGGAATCTTTGAACACGATTTTCACCCACTTAAAAACATTGAATCGACTTGAAACTTTGTATACTTGTAATGGACCCATGACAATACAATAATTTCATTTTATTTTCTAAAATCCTGGCCAGAATCATCAGAAAATAAAAAAAAAAGTGTTTTTGTATCTATGTAACGGAATCTTTGAACATGATTTTCACCCACTTAGAAACATTGGATCGACTTGAAAATTTGTATACTTGTAAAGGATCCGTGAAAATACAATATTTTTATATTTGTTTCTAAAATCCTGGCCAGAATCGTCAGAAAATTAAAAAAAGTGTCTTTGTATCTATGTAACGGAATCTTTGAACACAATTTTCACCCAGTTAGAAACATTGGATCAACTTGAAACATTGTATACTTGTAAAAGACCTGTGACAATACAATAATTTCATATTTTGTTTCTAAAATCCTGGCCAGAATCATCAGAAAAAAAAAAAAAAATGAAAACTGGTAAAGTAGGTTGCGGACTTGTCGACTTTTTAGTCAATCGTTGTAAGAGCTCAGTTGGTAGAGCGGTGGTGAACTGTAGTGGTATATAATTTCAGTAATCCATAGGTCGCTGGTTCAAATCCGGCTGGGAGGATTTTTTTTTAGAAGAGTATTACTTTTAGCTCATACTACAATAGTATCGAATTTAAAGATATTTACATTTTTATCTTATTCTGTAAAATATTAAAACTAAAAAATAAAAAATAAATAATAGTTTTAAAAAACTAAAACAACACGCTTTATTAGAAAACAGAACTAAAAAAATGAAAAATAATTTTAATTTCAACACGCTTGGGATAAAATTAAAGTGGTCAACAAAAAAATCATCTCCAACACATATAGAATAAAACTAGAGTTATCAACAAAAAGAAAATAATTTTACCATCAAAAGCGTGGGGTGCGTTTTATGATTTTTACATTTTCTTCTTAGAGACTTTACTTTTACCAATATCTGTTTATTATCAAATATATTAATTGATATAGAGCACCCCACGCTTTTGATGGTAAAATTATTTTCTTTTTGTTGATAACTCTAGTTTTATTCTATATGTGTTGGAGATGATTTTTTGTTGACCACTTTAATTTTATCCCAAGCGTGTTGGAAATTAAAATTATTTTTCATTTTTTAGTTACGGTTTTCTAATAAAGCGTGTTGTTTTAGTTTTTTAAAACTATTATTTATTTTAAGTAATCAATTGATTTGGCGTTTACTTAATGAATGTCCATTATTTTATTAATTAAATAAAAATAAAACTGTTTTATACTGATTTTCATGTTTATTTAAATACAAATTCATTACAGCTGTTTCAATATTTTGTACCTTCTTCAGACAAATACCATGATTACAAAATAATTTTGTTATGTAGCAAACCATGAAAAACATCTTTACAACATTGGTTTCCTTAAAATATTTCCTTATTCAAGCATTAGCCTCTTCAGTCCTTATGTTTGTTGATTGTTATTGCAGTTATGAAATATCATTTTAGTTGTGATTGGTAGCTTTAACTGCATTTGTAACTACCATGAAATATGTTCGAGAATGGATAAATTAATTCAACTAGGCTAGATTTAAACCGAGATCTTCGTGATGTTTAGGAGCACAATGAGTTATTCAGACTATTTTATTGACATAAATAATAAGCCTAAGAGTTATAAAAATGGCCACCTTACAATCTATCGTATTCTTATACGATGTCTTCGCATGGAAAACATCTTCTTCTTCTTCTTCCTTCCAAGTATTAAGACCAAGGCCTGTTACGATCCTATAGAAAATTTTCCCTCCAGCGTTTCATAGCACGGCCCAGTGATCTTCGTCCTCTTGGTATATAATTATAAACAGCTTTGGGGATCCGATTTTAACTCATTCTTTCAAGATGGTGTTTCCAATTTAGTTGGTACTGTTTAATATATTCCAAAATTGGAAAACATGAATAATGAATACCTTTGGGTAATTTGTTTTAAATGGATCTTCTGACATAAAAATAGGCACAATCAATAGCCTTTACATACTTACTTACTCACTGGCACTATCGAACCCGTAGGTTCATGGCCGCGCGGACATAAGCTCTCCATACATCCCTATCCTCAGCTAATGCTTTCCAATCGTTCCCTGTATAATCTACTTCCCTCAAATCATGGTTAATGTTATTCTCCCACCTCATTCTTGGTCTACCAACTGGGCGCCTTCCCGCTGGCTTTCCTACAAGAAGCTTCCATGCAAGTCTTTCATCCCCCATACGTGCAACATGTCCTGCCCATCGCAGTCTACGAGACTTAACTGTTCTTATTATATCTGGCTTCCTATAAAGACCATGTAGTTCATTGTTATGTAGTCTTCTCCATTCGCCTGTCTGTTCATCTCTCTTTGGTCCAAAATATTCCTAAGTGCTTCATTCTCAAAAAACTTGTGATCTCATTTCCTCCCTTGAAGTAAGAGTCCATGTTTCGCACCCATATAATATAACTGGTAGATAAATAGTTTTATTATATTTTCACTTTAACGTTTTTTGAAAGGAATTGGGACATCAAGAGTCTCTGCAATGCATTATAGCACGCATTTCCAGAATTGAGCCTATGTTTAATTTCTTTGTGCATGCCATTCCTATTTGTCATTATTGTTCCTAGGTATTTGAATTCAGCCACTTCCTCAAAATTTCCCTCATTTGTCATTAGCTGTCCATTTCCATTATATAATGTATTTCTACGTGGAATAGCCTTTACTTGGGCGAAAATCTGACTTGGAAACTCGGAATGGAATATTTTGAATTTTATGTGCTGCATATTATCATAAGTAATGCCACGAGTGATTTCCAATTTTTCTAATGGATCTGGAAATGAAGTGTGGCATTTGTTAGGACTATTTTTACGAATTAAATTAATCCGTTTACTCACAAATCATTATTTAAATATTTTTTTATATACAGAATTTTAATGTTCTACACATCTTTCTGTGCCTAAAGTTTTTATTTTTCTTCTCCACTCCTCTCTCCATCCAATCCATGTCCTCCATTCCAGTTCTTATTTCCTGCATCCACGAGTTTCGAGGTCTTCCTCTCCTCCTTCTTCCAGGTGGACACCATTCCAATGTTTTCTTGGGTAATGTTTTTTTCTTGCATTCGTCGTACGTGCCCATACCAATTTATTGCTTATACCGTATATATTACTATCTAAATTGAATAACCAATATTAATTTTTTCTCTTATGACAGTATTTCTTATTTTGTCTAATTTTGAACATCTTGCTGCTCTCCTCAAGAAATACATTTCCATCGACATAAGTTTTTGTTCTAAGTTTTTGTTGAACTTTCAAACTTCAGCTCCATATGTGAAAGTACTTCTCACACTTCTCACTATTGAATTATATATTTGTAACTTATTTTTCCTGGTTATTTAAATAATTATTTTAAAATATGTAGGCTATATATTTAATGTAAACAGCAATGTTTGAAAACAAATGAGAAGTGTTTGGTTATGCCTCTCTTGTTCATCCACAACTAGATGAAATTATTTATTGCCAAATAGGATCGCGACATTGTAAGAATGAACCCTAGTGGAGAAAAAATGAAACACAAACTGTATAATTATAACGAACATTATAGGTTATTAATTATTTTTAGGAAACAACTCCGTAAAATGATTACTTAAAAACATAATTATTGAACACAATTATCAAATGTGTAGTTCGAAGGAATCTGTTCATTATTTGCTACATTCAATGTATTTGTTCGAGAGCCAGTCACCGCAAAATAATGCTATGACCTGTTCAGAATATTAAAAAGGAGCTTTCTTTAATATGATAAACATAAGTAGATAAATATCGAGTTGAAACACGACTGTGATTGGTTGTAAAACAAAATTCATTGAAACGTGATTGGTCATTGACTCCCATTTGGGGCATGAGTTAAGTAGTCATGGAGTGATTCAGCTTTTTACCATGAATTCACGAACAGTTGTGTAGCTGGCGAATGTATCTAGCGAGAACCTGCATAACAAGTTGTGTTAATTTTGGCACTTAATAAATAACAGATCAAATAATACATCCATAAACCAATGTTATAAAGAATCGAAACGGGAACTGGAAGAATTCTTAGTGATATTTATAGCGGAAGTATGCCTAATATTTGACAAAACAAGAAAATAATTTTTCTATGTACATCGCGTTCTAAACTTATTATTCTGTCGATTGCAGAAATAAGGTCTATACCAAACCCGCGATATCATCACATATTATTATTATTATTGTTATTATTATTATTATTATTATTATTATTATTATTATTATTATTATTATTATTATTACATAATAACTACATAAAACTGAAAATCTACGGCAGTAGTGTAATAAATCATGGGCGGGGTTCAGACCTTGTTTTGCAATTAAAAGTTGCATATCATGTTTGTTTACAGTTGTTATAGAAATAATAAAAATAGTAACAACGCGATCATGTTTTACTCTTGCTTTTGTAGTCCCTGAGTTATGGTTTTATTTAGCAGAGGCCTCTTTGAGGCTTGTAGTGGAGTCACTTTACATTTTTATTTCAATAAGCTGTTACAGAATAAGTACTGCAGGCGCATGTTTTCATACATACGTCCCACAACTTCTAGGGGTTGTACTACAAGTGTGGTTTCACTTGGCGACCCTGTTGTTCGTTGCATAAAGTGTACCTGCGACCTCTGTTGTAAATATGTGTTCATAAAATAAAAAATAAATATTATCATACCAAAAATAGTTTACTTTATACAGGATCATATTTATTCTGATACATCTTAACCACCTATATTAATAACCAGTGGCGGCTAGTATTCGTAAAGAATTAAGTAAATGGACAACAAACTAACGTATTTGCTAGCTTCCAAGGAACACTTATTACTTTAGAGGTCACACAAAGCACACTTCTTTCTTTTTTAAATGCTACATTATAGGTTTCCGAGATATTTATTTAAAGCCAAATAGTCTAATAAATGTCACAAAAGAAACAAACGCTTACAAGTACAAATATACAGGGTGTTTCAGAAAAAGTATTACAGACTTCTAGGAGTTGTAGATACAATTTTGGTAAGGAACCCATGTCCGGAAATGTACCATTTCGATGTAAAATAGGTTTGAAGATAGAAACACAATGGGCTGATATCGTGTGTCTTGTGTTTCAGAATAAATATTGGAGACTTCTAGGGGTTGTACTACAAGTGTGGTTTCACTTGGCGACCCTGTTGTTCGTTGCACAAAGTGTACCTGCGACACATGTTTTCATATATACGCCCCACAAGACCTGGTGTGAGTTCAATAATTTGTTGCCGCCAGAATTCGTGCAAGAGGATCTTCCTCCGATTCGATAGGTGTAGTACAGCCCCTAAGTCTGTAATACTTATTCTGAAACACAAGACACACGATATCAGCCCATTGTGGTTCGATCTTCAAACTTATTATACATCGAAATGCCACGTTTCCCGGACATGAGTTCTTTATGAAAACTTTATCTACTAAGTCCCCTCTACAATCCTTTGAAGTTCGAAATATTTATTCTGAAACATCATGTATGCAGTGAAAGTGATAAAAAGTAAAATGCAAAAAATATGGCAATAGACAACATTAATTGGTTGGAGTCCGGATATTCTTCTATCCCATTAATAACTGCTTTGTGAGATAAATAATTATACTGAATCTGAAATACTACACAAAACTGAAAATATTTAATGTTATAGTTTTTGAATTAACAGAAAATCGTGGGTCACGCCCCGCCGTAGCTTTGTTTGTTAAGGCAATACGCTTAGAATGCAGTAGGATCAAGATTTTTAAATTGGCCTGAATATTCTGGCGGCACCATGGCCATGGGTCCACTCAGCCTCTAAAGTAACATGAGTACCAAAGACGTTTGTTCCGGGGTGTAGATGGCCGTCACGCTGAGCTGAAAACCCGTCTGATACTCTCGTGCTGTTTGCCTAAAAACGTGAGAACTCATAACCTCCTACTACTCCAATAGCCTTCCAAGCCCTATGGTAGGATAACTTATGCTTTTACAGTGACTATTTGACTCATGACCCAAATGGGAGTCAATGACCAATTACATTTCAATGAATTTTGATTTACAACCATCACAGTCGTGTTTCACCTCGATTTTATCAACTGAATTTTATCATATTAAAACAAGTTGCTCCTTTTTAACATTCTGAATAGGTCAGAGCATTATTTTCCCCAGTGACTGACTCTCTAAGAAATATGTTGAATATAACAATTTATATATTAAGATGTAAGAATTTTAGAATGCAAGTGACTCCAGATTGTATATATATATATATATATATATATATATATATATATGACAATTTTGATATGGAATTCATGATAAAAAGGTTGAAAAGCACATATGAATCATGGGGTCTCACAGTAAATTTACAAAAACCAGAATATCTGGCAATAAATAGCAATGAAAGAGAAAACTTAGTATTGGAAGATGGAATCCAAATAAAGCAAGTGAAACAAACTAAAATATTGGGAATTGATTATGGATAACATCGAAGTATAGGCAAAGAGAAACATAAAACCATAGAATTGAATTGAGTAGCAAAATAATATCATCATTAAATTCCATATGGTGGGATAAGCATATTTGGAAAGACACACAAAAAATATAATTGGTAAAACATTGGTGGGCATTCTGTTGGCATTGATAGCTGAATTGATGTATGGACAATCAATAAGTATCTACAAAAAGAATATGACTAATATTCTCTAAAATGGATTATTTACGAAGAAGTGCCAGAAAAGTCTAAATTATAAGCGTGTCACAAACTAAGGAAATTAGAAACAAAATGGAAAGCAGAAGAAAGCATAAATTGAAAGAATTGAGGAAAAGGAATTAAAGTGGTTAGGACATGTTTTAAGAATGGAAGATGAGCGATGGCCGAAGCAAACTATATGAATGGCCATCCTAACAGAAAGAAGAAAAGAGGAAGACCAAGGTTAACATGAAGGAAAACATAAAGACAGTAATGCAAGCTAGAGGGCTAAGCATCGAAGATGCCCAAAGACCGTAAGGCTTTGGAGGTTTGGCACGGGAAGACGGCAGCAGCTGTTAAAAACCCGAAGATATATATAATATATATATATATAGTGCACGAATGTAACCAAATACTGCTTGCGGGATATAATAGAAAAAATATTTGTAGCAATTGATTTATACCACAATAAACCACTTGTTTTCACCTTTCTTAAACATATTATTTCCCAGGTAATAACGTTTCCAGAAAAATATAATTGACATATTTACCTCATTAGGAAATCAGAAATTAATTAATAACCTATAATGTTGATTAAAACGTTTGATGTGTTTAAATTTTCTTCACTAGAGTGCATTCTTACAATATTCGTTCCTTTGGCAATAAATAATATGATCTGGTTGCAGTGATGAAAAAATGAAACATAACAAAAGTTTCTCGTTTGTTTTCAAATATCGCCTTTACATTAAATATATAAATATTTTGAATAACTCTATTTAAATAATGACTTGTGAGAAATAGTTTAATTTTATTCGTTAAATAGTCCTAACAAATGCAAACTCTTGATTTATAAATTTCTAGATTAATTGGAAATCACTAGTGGCATTACTTATGATATCGCATTGTTTGGGTCCAGTGTTTTTCCTAAGTGAGAAAGCAAGAAAGTGACGTCCAATGTTTTCTCGATGACACGAATTTATCATGGAAACAATATTAAAAGCTGGGAAAGTCCACCATAACCTTAAAAATACACAATATATTCAAGCAATTAAGAATAGTCAACTTTTTATTTAGAATTGTTGCCTGTATTTATGGCGTTTTATGATACTGTCTTCGGCAATAGAGTTTAAAATCACAGGTTGCTATATTATAAAAGATCACATTTACATCGAAATAAAAAAAAAAGGTTACTTTATTAACATCCGACTAATCCAGATTATCATTTTGTAATTATACATTTTATTTATCCTTTGGGCGAAGTAAGAAAACATGTAATACGTTTCTAGCGAATTCCAACGGAATGTAGCAAAGGGAACTGTACATTCAAGAAACATTTCTTAATCATACTTATATCCAACGATAAAAATATTCTCTATAGGGTAGTTGATAATGCTATAAAAATTGTTATAGTTCTGGATGTATATTTTATGTTTGTAAAGTTTTATTCCTGCTTACA
This sequence comes from Diploptera punctata, assembly GCA_030220185.1. Lineage (NCBI taxonomy): Eukaryota > Metazoa > Arthropoda > Insecta > Blattodea > Blaberidae > Diploptera > Diploptera punctata. The sequence continues at coordinate 13,766 of JASPKZ010000631.1, read as the reverse complement.
GTATTCACTTTGGGAATTTTTATATGCTAGGTATTCTTATTTAATATAATCTTGAAGATTATTAAATAATTGTGCAGTGGAAGCGAAAATCTAAAATTATAGGCTATATAAATATAGAGACACACATAGTAATACACACATTTGTATATTCCACATGTGGAAAGAGTGCTCCATTGCGGGAGTTACTTAACCAATCTAATTTAGTTACGGTTATTTCCCTAGATGTATCAGCAAGTGGCCAGAAGTTAGTTCATCGTCTCTAAAAGATTATGATAATAGGCAGTTAAAGATAGATCAATTACATTAATGGAAAATACCGATTAAATTTTGCTCAGAAGCCCTATTTTGGGTTTAAGGTTCTTTTACGAATCCGAAAACTTGAGACTGGGGACCCACAGCTTATAATCCCTCCCGGAATAAGGCTACTTGTCCCTTGGATTTTTCCTCCTATAGAGTTGAAGGTCCCGGGTTCAGGTATTAATTTTGTTTTCATGACATATTTGGCTTTTAGTGTTCAATGTCAAAATTTAATTATAACATTAAATAAGACATAAAAAGAATTGAACCCGAGATCTCTAACTTTATACGTTAATGGTCTAGCAAACGGAGCTACTCAGGAATCCTAACACAAACATTTAATTTTCTTTATATATTGGCTATTATTCTCAATTTACACGAGTGGCAGCGTATAAAGTTAAGAGTTCTTGGGTTCAAATCCCGACTCAGGCATTTTTTTTTCTTTTTATATATATATATGTGTTATGCTATCCGCAATCGCAGTTTTTTAAAAAAACTTTTTCTTACAATATAAATCCCGTTCTTAATTCCATAAGCTCCTAGAGATTTTTTACTACTAAAATATTCTATTATTCGCATTTGTCGTACTTCCTCTTGAATAAATTCTATATTGTCAAAGGTACTTTGTCCCCTTTGTTATTTCTCTTACGTGCGGATGATATCCTGTATTTTCCAGTTAATTTCTTATGAAACTAGGGAACCTGTCATTAGTTTAATCGTTTCTTCTGTCACTTGTCTTCGAGCCATTGAGTTTTGCTAAGGTTCTCATAGTCGTGGTGGTGGGTCCTATTTTTTGTAGCTAACTTGTAAAATTAATTCTGTTTGGATGGTATTACATCCCAATATTCCTACAATATTTATTTCTGCGTATTTTCAATCTGAAACTTTTTTTTATCGACAAAAATACTTCGGTTTACATCTTTCCCTGAGATCATCATCGTTCTTTGTTCTTTAATAGCACCTTCTTAGTGCATTTGCCTTTGTAAACAGAAATGTTGCCGATGTTCAAATCACCAGTTTCTGTTTATATTCTTAATAAATTGTAAGTTCTGAACATACTTAGAAGCAAGATATTTGAAAATATATGAATTAACTAAATCTGTGAACTAAAAACAAAATTGATATAATTCAAAATTTGGTAATTTAAGTGCAGATGATGTTGAATAACATGAAAGCTAGATTATCCATTCCATGGACATTTTATATAGAAGAGTACGTTAGTGAATGGAGATAAGTAGTACACTTGAGTACATTGGGATATTTGTAGGTTTGTCCTGATACCAGTCACTTGTTTATTAACCTTGGGATTATGCAATGTCACCGTGCTATTGTCCATTTTTCTTTCTTTGATTTTGTTGTTAATTTAAAATAAGTGGCGCAATAAAAATGTTATTTTTTTTCCATACAGTTTAGTTGAAACACGTAATTCAAGAACATTAAATCAATGTATATAATCCGATTTATATTTGGAAACCTGAGGATGATCACATATTTGCAATATAGAAAAAATACACAGGATTCTCCTTCTTTCTCTTTTATTACAAGGTATCTTGTGTGAGTTTTATCATCTCACAAGGGAACTGTCAACCATTGCATGCCGAAACCTGCCTTGATTTTTTCCCCAGAGAAGCGTTGTGATGTACCAAGGCCATGTCCAAAAAGTATCTGCCGTTTTAAAAGTGCAAGGCACAGAAATTGAAGCCAGAATCTGCAATGGCAGCCCACTGTATGGAGCAGATGTAGTGGTCCACAGATGAAGTGAATTAAAGCAGTAGGTATTTCATATGTCGTGAGTGTTCCTTTATTTTCAGGTAGTATGTCATTGTATCGCTTGCAATTTCCCGTGCCCCCCCCCCGGCCCGTTGCTTTCATTCTCTTCGTCTGTGGACTATACATCCCTGCTTGCACAGAGTGGAGTGAGATGGGATGCGGCGCGGACGGCGGGTAATGAGGGTTTTCCAGTCTGCCAATACAGGAGTTGTATTACTTCCCTATACTTTAAATGAGAGATTTGACGCTTGATTTTAGTGTCGTACAGTTAAAAACGACAGATACCTTTTGGACCACGGCCTTTGTACATCACAACACTTCTCAGGAAGAAATTTCAAGGTAGTTTTCGGCTTGCAATAGTTGACAGTTTCCCTTGTTACTACAGGTTCTAAACCTTCATCATTGATTGTCAATTAAGGGGACCCGGAACATCCTATACTTATAATGTTAAATGTAAGGAACATTTTCTCCTGAACTATTAATCCTATCAAGTTGAAATTTTTACAGTGGAAAGGTTCATATATTTAGAGTCTTTTACCATAATGATTTATATAGATGTGAATTTATATCAGAAATTTTTTTTTCTTTACAAAATATTTTCTTTCAGTTTTTTACCCTGTATTTTGCAACCTAAATTCTTTTAATTACTGACCTATCACAGCATCAATATGGTAAAAATTGTATATGAGCACTATATTGAAGCCCTGAAAATTTCAGGTCTCTAGCTTTGATAGTTTAGAAGAAAATGTTCTTTTATATTGAAAAAATGATGCTAACTATGGGAGAGAGTTGACGGCTCATGTCCACATTTTAAAGGGACGGGGAATATTTAAAACAAATAATAAACACACTTAGAAACAAGATACAGGCAAGATTAATTATACCATATTAAAGAGGAATCTTTCTACTATTTTAATTGATAAAAATGAAAATGCATTTTTTTCATCACATCTGGCCTTCCGGGTCCCCTTAAAATAATAAACTGGTTGAGAGGCAGACTATAATAATGAACAAAGCGCCTGTCTTATTCTACTCGTATCAACTGCAATCAAGAAATTTGGTACTAATGCTATCTAATATTAATATAATTAAGTTCATGCTGTATTTTATTTGCATTCTGTATATTTTACTACGGTAACCATTTATCTGATGTCCGAGAAAAGTATGTTTTTGAAGACCTATCCTTTAATGAAACCATTAAATGCTAAAGTTACATGTAAGGACTACCGGGAGGTCAAAATATATTCGGACTTTCCCACCTGGACTGTCTAAAATGTAGACGTCATCCGATGTTACTTTCAATTCAGATATAAACAGTGACGTCATTCTCTGTATTTTATATAGGCTTATGAACACATTTTGTATTGATTCTTTTTTTTTAATGCCCCAGGTTGTTCTTACGACATTTCGTGTTCTCTCCTGGCATTGGCGTAATTGTAACCCACTTCTGAGTTGGGGCGCCTGGAAGGCGGGGTTACGATGCCGCGATTATATGATGGGTGATGATGATAAATGGTGCGCCAGGAGATTCCTTAATCATAATCTTGATCTAAGATGAATATGAATGATGATGATTGCGAGGCCATATGATGTTTGGGGACCGTTTTGGTCTTAAAGTTTCCTGACTATTGTTCTACAGGTGAGGAAAAACCCCGATAAAAACCTTACCCAGGAACTGTCCCGACCGGGAATTGAGCGTGACAAAGCAGCACGCTACCTCGAGACCACAGCGGTGGACTCTTGTATTGATTAGTATTTTTCAGATTCTGTTAGACCACCTAATTATTACAAAATGTTTGTGATTTTAAATATAAATAAATAAAACACAACAATCACTCATACACACAACCACACACACACACACACACATATATATATATATAGATATATATATATGAAATCCATCCATCAATAGTAATTCTGCCCGAAGGCAGAGTCCTTCACTGCAATCATAGCATTTTCATGCTATGCTTGCAGCTTTACTCGGGGAGTTGTAGGTTGTATGGTTAGCTTCCCGTTGCTTTCCACACCGGTGAAGGATGATGATGTTGAAAAAGGCTGATGATGATGGCCAGATGATTTCGGGGTACCGTTTGGGACTGAAAGGTTTTCCTGACATTTGTCTTACAGGGGGAGGAAAAAACCCCTATAAAAAACCTCGCCCAGAAAAAAAACTGCCCCGACCGGGGATCGAAACCCGGGCCCGCTGCGTGACAAGGCAGCCCACGCTACCTCGACACCACAGCGGTGGGCTATATATGGAATGAAGGAATGAAACTGTTCTCTACGGTGTTATGTAATTTGGTATAGGTGTTCCCTTATTTTCGATTACAAACAAACATTCACACAATGATACATAGTGCCATTTTTATTTGGCCTGGACCTAGGGACTCGAAGGGGAATACAACCCTCCATTTGACCATATTCTGCCCATAAGTTGTCACACACGTAAGGGGCTCGGGGTCATGAGGAAATACGTGAGTATGCCCTCCAGTATATCACCACAACCCATATAGTTTAAAACACCCGAGCTTTGCTGTGGCCACACTTATTTTTATCTGACATGAGATTAAGCTGATGAAGAGTACGTAGGATCGGAGTCATGAGGATGAAGACGTGAGTATGAACCTCCATTATATCACCACAACCATATAGTTTAAACGACCCGCGCTTTGCTGTGCCACACTATTTTTTATCTGACATGAGATAAGCTGAAGAGTACGTAGGCGCGGTGTGAGGTCATGAGGAAGTACGTGAGTATGCCCTCCATTTAATCACCACAACATAGAGTTTAAACACCCGCGCTTTGCGGTGCCCACACTATTTTTTATCTGACATGAGATAAGCCGAAGAGTACGTAGGCTCGGAAGTCATGAGGGGAAAGTACAAAGTACGTGAGTAGCCCTCCATTATATCACCACCAACATATAGTTTCAACACCCGCGCGCGTTGCTGTGTGCCACACTATTTTTATCTGCCTGACATGAGATAAGCTGAAGAGTGATATGAAATTGAGTGGAATTAACGAACATGACATGAAATGGTGTAAGGAAGGGAGGAGAAGTGGTAGTTGTTAGTTTGTGAGATGAAAATCGGGAAATATGGGAGAACCCGGAGAAAACCCTAAAAACATCCCGGTGTGAATCCATCAACCAATTAGCCTCCGGAAATCACCAGGATGCGAACCTTGGATCTCAGTCGGTGAAACCCCGCAACGCTAGCCTCGCGTCTTTCGAGACGACTACCATAATTGCATAACATTGTAGGCCTATAATATCTGAACGTGTAGTCTACATATATTATCTGAAAAACTCGTGTGGCTATTTTACAGAAAAATATGCGGGAATAAATTTGTAGCCAACGCGCAGCAACTACAATGTAGTGCCATTAAAATTAAACGTGTAACGAATAATAAAACTTCCGTAGATCAAACCACATAACCCCCAATGTTTAAAATAGTGTCTTGGCTCCGATTAGAAAATACATTGCTCTGCTTCTATTACAACACTTTGTCCACATCATCACCTCTTTATATTTCTACTCGCTTCCATTCGCTAATCCTCCCCACCATAAATTTAAACACACGACCCGAGAGAAAAATTTTAACTCTAGCTGTTCCTCTACATCGAACCATCTCACTAGTCCTATTCCTTCCTCGGTTTCAGCCACCCGACTCTGGAGTTACCTTCCATCGTATATCAAGAGACTGCCTGACTCAAAGAAACAAAACAAGAAATTACTCACTACATACTTCCTTAGACAATCAAGAGGTATTAAAAAATGAATGTGTGTTTGTTCGTTGCGTTGTTTGTTTGTTGATCGTACTTTATGCGCGGGCCATTCCGTTGATCCGATTGTGGTGGGGCCTTTTGTTGTAAAATGTTCAGGAGATCTCCCGGGATGAACCATAGGCTATAAGATGAGGTTGTGATACTCAACTCCTACCCCCCTTAAAAAATCGCCCTTTATAGTGGAAATCGTTGAAAAAAAAAAGTTGCTTCCTTGGGACGCTTAAATGGCTTCCGCTGTCTAAACATAAAACAAGTAGGCCTACGCAAAAGGGATGTCACACAGGATTGAATATCTCAAAAAGCTATTCTAAAAAGTCCGCGACAGCAAATGTTTATCTCCTACGGATAACTCACAACAACCATTTTTGTCTTTCATTGATTGCCAAGAAGATCGAGACAAGTACGTAGATTCCTGTGCAAGCATAGCAGCACATGGCGGGTATTCTTTTATGGATAACTCACAATTACGAATGTTGTCTTTTGAGCTCATTTATGCCAAGAAGAGCGAGATAAGTAGATTTCCGGACAACACCGGGTAATCAGCACGGAGAATCTTAAAATAATTACGATATACATTTATAATTATTTTCATTCTACTTATTCAAACTAATCATAAGAAGTACACTTAATTTCTGTCTTTCAGCTCATTTATGCCAAGAAGATCGGGGACGAGTAGATTTCCGGACAACGCCGGGTAATCAGCACGAGGTATCTAAAAATAATTACGATTATAAATTCTTACTTATTTAACTAAACATGAAACCCATTAATTTTCGTATTTCAGCTCATTTATGTCAAGAAGATCAGGATAAGTAGATTCCCGGGCAACGCCGGGTAATCAGCACAGGGTATCTAAAAATACAAATTTATAATTATTTTTCCTTTTACTTATTGAATTAACATAAAAAACCTCATTAATTTTCATTTATTTAGGCGTAGCAAGCGCACGCCGTGGTATTAGCTATATAATATATCACCGTGTTTTCATTGTATATTATATTATTCCTATATATTTTAAACTTTCCTTTACCAAGCCAATTACTCTAATCAAAATATAGATTATATTACTATTATTATTATAATTATGATTTTTATTTATTTCTTTGTGAATTTATATGGTGTAGCCTATTATGGTATTATTAATCATATGGATCGTTCATAATTGTTATTGTATGTATAATTTAACCCTGGTCAAATGGAAGAGAAGACCTTTACGGTCTTAACTCCATCAGGTAAAATAAATAAATATATAGTATTTTTTTAGTGAGCCAACAAGTATACCAGTATAAGGGGGAGCATTCCCATACGTAAAAGTTTCCGGGATCGCACGTTAGCTGAGACGTCAACCATTGGAATAGACTCGCAGGAAAATCCAAATTATTTGATTACCCGGTATTATCAGCGATTATTAATAAATGTATGAATATATTTTTTAAATATGCTATGAACAAATGATCATTCTCTTTTATAAATGCAGGTGTCAATCACCATGATCATGTCTAAATCAAATTGATTATAAGGTATCTGTACATTTACAGTTTGTGTGTTTTTAGTTGATATTGAGAAGATAAAATAGGAAAAATACTGTACGCCATACAAATCATTACGTATATCGTAAAATAGACTGAGTAATCACTTGAAGTATTATAAATTACATCGAATCACGGCTAGAGTTTTTTTGTGTCATTGAAAATTTTATGTTTAAATCTCTCTCGTCATGCGTCGCTTGATAGTTGTATTAAATATTTTATTTTAAACTGGAAATGTTCCGTTTTGTAAAATTATATATTTCGCTGACTGAAATATTTTATGTTATTTCAAGTGTTTATTCAAGTTTGATTATCTTATTTAATTTTTAATTCATAGATGATTTTACATTTTAGCACATGACGTTTCTGGGATATTCAGTTATGTTAGTAGATTGTGAATTGCTATTAAATTTGTCCAGTGTTTGCGAAAGATATCATTATGTAAGATATCTGTTATTATATGCATAATAATGTACTATTTTAGTGCTAAAAATGTTGTATGTATATATTTTACATGCATTATAATTTAATATATTGTATTTATGTATCATAACAATTACTGTTAGGCATATTTGTGCTCATTGAGTGGAAGATAAGGCTTTATGACCTTGACTCTGTCAAAATAAATATTTAAATTATAATTTATAATAATAGTAAGACTAATAATAATAATAGTAATAACTATTATTATTATATATTTAAATTAGTATTAAATTGATGAGAGAATAAGTCCCTATAATGAAATCCTAACCCAACATTTGGCTTGTTGTCTGAAAAATCATGAAAACACTTCATTCGATTGATCTGTCGAGTTTGAACTCAGGATCTCTGAAATATGAGTTTAAAAATTGTGGTTATTATATACGGGACATTAGGATAGAGAAAAGGGCTTCAGGCTAGAACAATCATAATTAAGAATGAAAAAGGGGTTAAGATTGCATATTCCATGAGCTTATTGAATAGATGGAAAAGTTACTTAAATGAGCTATTAAATATACATGCAGAACAGGACATTGAAGATAATAATTTACAGACAGCAGAAATGCTAGTCGCAGAACCAAGTGGCAGTAGAGGTTGAAATGGCGATAGAAAAAATAAGATATATAAAGCATCAGGTTCAGATGAGACCACAGCAGAACTGATAAAATCAGGGGGACAAAATTGATGGACACAGATCACCCGGTTGCTTAGTATGATTTGGAAAAAAATAAGCTTTTCCAGATGAATGGAAAGAATCGATTGTCGGTACAATCTATAAGAAACGAGATAAAACTGATTGCAACAACTACAGGTCATCTCATTACTTTCTCAACTTCATACAAAATTCTAACAAATACGTACAGTATATTAGTAAGCACACTTACTTCCTATATTGATGGCATTCCTAGGATCGATCAATGTAATTATAGAAGAAAAAACAGGTCTAAAACAGATCAGATTTTAGTATAATGCTACGGTTTATTATACAGCGTGTTCGCGCCCGACGTGACGCGAATTCGCGTTTCGCTCGGCGTGATGCTGGTTTAGCACTGGAGCGCATACGCTACAGCGCATAGGTTTTATGGAATTGTCGCCAGATGACACCACATATATGGAAAATCAAAATGACCAACGTTCATAATAAATTTCCAAATGTTGTTTACAAAAAACTATTGTATACAAACCTGTCCCTGCATAACCTGTAACGCGAACATTTCCCTCCCGATTTGTTCTAGTTTTCAATCCTAACTCGGACATATAATTAAATCTAGATAATATAATTACAGGTCCATAATTTGAGATAAAAATGTAATATGAGAAAAACATAACGAGTTTGGACTTTAATTAATCAGAATTTTATTAGAATCAAAGGATCATATTACTGAATCGATTTTATTAATTATATAAAAGTTGATTTCCTCTTAGTTAAACTTACTTAGAAAAACCGTTTTGGTTAAATTTGGGTTATGCCAATATAGTTGAAGGCAGAAAGTCTAGAAGTCATAGGGGATGACAAAGGTAGACCCAGATACTGAATACAATAGATACCAAACCTTGTTAATGAAAATGTGTCAGGACGTCTATTTGAAATGAGATTAAAATATCAGTCAAAATAATATTTATGAGTGACAAGGGAAAACATCACTATGTCAGGATAAGTTTCAAATATTAATTTAGATACTTATCAGTTAAAATATAACTACGAACTACACACACACAATTAATTTAATAAAATTACTCAAAGTCCCACTATAGAAACAACTTGGCAACATTGTAGACAAGTGGCTCGAAAAGCCACACCTTTTTATATATCTGTAATGTATGCGCTCATATATTTGAACCAATAAGAAAAAAATATATCCCTTCCTGTAGCGATCTGGACGATCGAAAGAATACTGAGGTTTTCAAGAGATATACCAAATTGAGACGCGTGCAGTACACGGAAGTCTCCCAACTAGCTAAGGGAGAACATAAAAAGTTTCATTTTAATCGCGAGAAACCTCCCACACATCTAAGGGGAAAACATATATTAAATTACATTGCGGATATTTATCCATAAATTTATATTATATTTTAATAAAATTAATTCTTTCAGTATTCTAACGCAAAATCAGGATTGCCTAACACAACGTCTAATCAAATTTTTTTTTCATTGTATCGAAAGAGAGTATAGTGAATACAATTTAAATAAATCGAGTGATTTAATAAACTACAATTATTGAAAATACTATTGCTGCCCGTACAGTTCCTTGCGTATTCCCTGAGATAAGTTTTCCTGATCGCTCACCGAACCCAACCTGACTAGACCGCGAGCATGAAATTCTCACATTTCCGAGGATTTCTTCTTATAACAACCCCTTGTATTTAATCCACAATCCTGTGGATAATCCATCACTTCATCGAACCCAATTCTGTCCCAAATGACTCGTCGCAACGTGCGGGCGCGTTAAAAGTCTAAAGTGAGCGAGAATAACCTCTAGAAACTTCGAACCGACTGAAAAAGTCCCACGAACGCAAGAAATCCATGGACGGAGAAAAATATGACCAGGAGGGGACAACGCCGAAGCAGGAGGTGAGGCAACTGAGCAACAACACCCCAGCCAGAAAGACAACAAAGAAAAAGTGGTATGCACAGCAAATATAAAGGTACTATAAAATATATAATTTATGTCAGGACAGTGCTACGTACTAAATCAACAAAATGAACACCATTTAAAATTTCAAACATTCAAAATTCGATTAAAATTTTTGTTCATGCGGAGTGTAAATTAAATAAAGTGTAGAAGTGTAACTTTTTTTTTAAGGGTTGAAGTTTTTTCCTATAAAATTAAAACGAGATTAAACAGTAGGTTTTATTAATAATTCATCTAAGAAAATGGGGAACGGAAAAATAAAAAGTGATTGTTAGGCTCAAACCTAAGCATAGCAGAATTGAATATGATCATGAACGCGATACAGGCGATTGTTAGCAAACTTGATGAGGTAAATAAACGATTTTATTAAGGATAAAATGGATAATGTGAAAATGAGGGGGACAAATGAGAGAGAATCAAAATAAAGTAGCAGGGTACTGAGGGATGAAGTTAAAATGTAACAATGAAACGATTAGAGCAAAAGAATCGATCAATATCACTTCTGAGAATAAAAATATGTTTGGAAATTGATAAAAGAGAAACTAGTACAAGAAATAAGTAATGAAATTAATAAATCAGAAAACAGTTGTAGAATTAGACAAAAATCAAAATGTGGAAATTAATGATCTAATAATAATGACAAATCAGGGCTATAACTGAAGTTTATTGATGTTGTAAACGTAGATGTATTTGATTGTAAAAGTGAGAAAGAGTAATACCTGAAAACACACAAATAATTGAAACCCCATACCACCAGCAAGATAACTAAAATGTCGTGAAAGTAGTAAAGACGAAAATGACGTGTACTCGCCTCGGGCAATTGCAGATCCCGACAGATAATAAAGATGAACATAGAGAAAAATACCTAAGTTTATATTGAGGATCCCCAACCAGGTATTTCTTTGTTCGAGCGCCAGTACAGTGAAAAGCAGCCTTGACCAAATTGGGAACATCAGCCGTATATGCGAACAAATTGTTCACTTGATGAATCAATGTATTGAGTTCAATGGCGTATTATTTAATTCGCACATAAATGTATAGATTCATCCATCCGTGGTACGGTTCTTTTACGTTTACATGATCGAAAATTTGGAAACAACAGTGCAAAGTGGTCGCACAAAATCTCATGACAGAAGCGCGAACAACATAAATAACTTGACAAACGACTCGCAATAATAATGAGTATAATGACGAATTAATGATGTATGGACCCAATAAGATACATAAGTACGTGCATAAACGCCAGTTATCGGGATTCGAACCCAGATCTAAGTGAATATCAGATTACTTATTACATTGTATTAATTAGAACATAATGACTTTAAAATGATTTATGTTTAATAAATGATATGAGATGTATAGGTGATCTATTATTAATGGCCCGTAATAAAAAAAAATCCCGTATTGTTAACGCTCAATCGAGAAGGGGGCACGATCATATTAGTGTTGAAATATAAAGACACCTAGTTAAATAATATTAATTAATTAATTATATATTGAGTCGTAATAAATATATCAATTAGCATTAGATGATGAACATGAGTGCAACAATGCACGATGTAGTTATAAATAATGTAGTAAGATCTGAAATCACATTGAACTGGTGAGATGTGGAAAGAATTTATTAATAATATATGGATCTGTAGTTTTCTCAGAAAATCAATAATAACAATTAAAATGCGCTAAAACAATTAACTCAATCACCTGAAAGAGAGAGAAGACAATTTTAAGTATAATACATAATGATAGATATGGATAGGCCATATCCCGCCCACAATAAATAAAAGTTCATTAACGGATGCCGCTGGATAAATTGCGATATAAATGATTATCCTTAATTAAATAAATATATTAAATAATATTGAGATGATATTGCATAATAGTTAATAATGAGATGTCGGACTAAACTCATCTAATAAAGAGGTCGCTCGACGCAATAATGGGAGACGCTAGCGCGTGAAATTATGAAATGAAATATTGTACAGAGTGTATTTTTATGATGCCACTTAAGGCAGCTTTTATGTGTTTTGTATAACACTATTATGATAATATGATAATATTTATGGACGCAGTGATCGTATTTATCTTATCTTTGTATTATATTTCTTCGAAGAATAGCCTACTCGATCATGAAACGTAGAGATTATTGATGTACGCGTTTAGTCATGATAATTGAAAGAAACCATTGTGCGGAAAATGATATTACGCCAAAGGGGGTTAAAATTTGTTAATTTATTCTGTATCCAAGTGAGTGATTTTTACGCACAAAGTAACAATTACGTTGCCGACCCATAAATTTGTACTAGAAACCGATTAATAATAAAATGAGCTAAAAGATGCCGATTATTGTCTAAACAAATAACAAGTTATAAAAAAATCGTCCAATCGATAATGAACTTGGATCTTAAACAATTCGGAGTTCCAAGGACGGAATGCCTAATAACCTTATTTGTACTTAAAATAGAGGCCTTTATAAAGAATTTATTTTTGATTGATTTGACATTAATTCTTTACGAATGAGACAATTAGTTATATTATTTTCCTTTTTACACAAATTTACTTAAATCGATCTAGAATAAAATAATAAAATATTATCCGATAGAAAAAATAATTTATAGAATATGTAGTTTGCTAAAATATCAGTTGGGAAAAAATAATTTTATTACGAAAATAAATTACCACAGTTCCATATTATCAGATTTTATGAATTAAAATTTCTTTTTTATTGAAATTAGAATATGATATCTAAAAAAATGAGATGTAATTATAGATGGCTTTTCTGGCACAAAAGAAATGATTTCACACTGTCATAATAAATGTATTTTTTTGTTTTGTTTTAAACATCCAGAATTGCGTGTGAAAGTGAAAGTGTTTTTCAAAATAAGCAATAATGATCGTGCATTTTTCCACGCAATAATCAATTGAAGCGAGCGATCAGTGAAACTGACACTCATACATCAAGATAATTATCCACGAAACACTGTGAATAGACCTAAAAAAAAAAGGTTACAATTTTTAATAGTATGTCGAATCACAAGCATATGGCTGCAATTTGATGTATTATGTTTTGTATCAACTATTCTTGTGTGGTAGGATTTATTTACAGATTGAAAGCAAATTTGAAAACAATTTACAACTAACCCATAACAGGTAACCCAGTTAGGACTATCCTCCACAGGTAAAGATTTCTGGGAAGATTATTAAAAGTTGTATTCACATTTACTTCAGTCGTTATTTAATTACGATATTCGAGTCCAGACCTCCCC
>JASPKZ010000630.1:0-48919 GCA_030220185.1 Diploptera punctata | reverse complement strand
AGAATCAGTCGAATAAAACAGAGTAGCATGAATGTTCCAGAACCAAAATTGTCGAGTCGAATAAGCCAAGTTCGTGAAACCTAGTGGAAACAATTCCAGAATCGAAACCATCTAGTAGAATCAGCCAAATAAAACAGAGTAGCATGGCCCTCCCAGAACCAAAGTTTTCGAGTATAATAAGTGAAGATCGTGAATCTAGTGAACCAATTCCGGAATGGAAACCATTCTAGTAGAATCAGTCAAATAAAACAGAGTAGCATGAATGTTCCAGAACCAAAATTGTCGAGTCGAATAAGCCAAGTTCGTGAACCTAGTGGAAACAATTCCAGAATCGAAACCATCTAGTAGAATCAGCCAATAAAACAGAGTAGCATGGCCCTCCCAGAACCAAAGTTTTCGAGTATAATAAGTGAAGATCGTGAATCTAGTGAACCAATTCCGGAATGGAGAAACCATCTAGTAGAATCAGTCAAATAAAAAACAGAGTAGCATGAATGTTCCAGAACCAAAATTGTCGAGTCGAATAAGCCAAGTTCGTGAACCTAGTGGAAACAATTCCAGAATCGAAACCATCTAGTAGAATCAGCCAAATAAAACAGAGTAGCGTGGCCCTCCCAGAACCAAAGTTTTCGAGAGAATAAGTCAAGATCGTGAATCTAGTGAACCAATTCCGGAATGGAAACCATCTAGTAGAATTAGTCAAATAAAACAGAGTAGCATGAATGTTCCAGAACCAAAGTTTTCGAGGTAGAATAAGTCAAATTCGTCGATCAAATGCAACAATTCCAGAATCAGAACAATCAAGCACAAGCAGTCAAAATCCATCAATCTTCTCGAAGTTTTCCAAGCGAAACAAGTGAAATTCCAAAGTCAGAACACAGTCCGTCAATATCACAGACATCTAGCAAGACGAGGAGCGTATCAAGTGGAGTATCAAGCAGAAGTACTCAATCACGAAAATCAGACATTCCAGTTCCAAAATATTCAAGTATAATCAGTCAAAAACACAGAGAATCAATTAGATCATCAACACCTGAAACAGAACATTTAGCAGTGTAACTCCGACGAAACGATCTCCAGTAAAGTATATCCATTAGACGAAGATATCAGTTCAATTACACCCAGTCAAAAAATGTCAAGCACAAAAAGTGCGAGGAGATCGAGCAAGTCCAGTGCATCGCATTCTAGGATCAGTCCTAATAGTGGACAGATAATTCTTCAACCATCGAGAGATTTTACACATCAATCAAGCGCTCAATTTCCTAGTAAACATCTTGTGAACAGTGCAGTCTACTATCAAATACTGCCCAGTAAAACAAGTCAAATTTTACCGCAACCCAGCACAAAACAGCAGTCACAAGATGATATCCCTGAGAAAAGATCTAGTGATTATAGTCATAAAGTTCCTAGTTCACGTTTACTGATACCTAGTAAAAAAGATTCGAGTAAGATCAGGATACATTCAGGACAGGTTGTAGGATCTAGAAAGGGAAGTAAGATACGCCGTAACGAAGAACAAGTCATTTGCATTAACAGACCCAAATCTGAAGGAACAAGTTATTTGCGTTAACAGACCAAATTTTGAAGAACAAGTTATGTACGTCAAACACACCAAATCTTGAAGAAACAAGTTATTTGCGTTAACAGACCAAGTCTTAAAGAACAAGTTATTTGCATTAACAGACCAAGTCTTATACAAGTTTTGAACAAAATGGCCACGTCAAAAACAGTGGTATTATAGAAGAGAAATAACAGAAAAATGTAATATGCTCTTTGTAAAATAATTTTTGGTCAATCAAATATCAAAGCGGTCTTCAAAGCGATAAATATTTAACTGTAATAACGCCGGTCATGATAGCTTTAGTTATCTTAAACTGGTTTATTAAAAGTAAATTTATTCCATTAGTAATTACTCTATTTGACTGACATCAAAATCTAATTACATGTTGGCTCTACTTACTCTCACTTCATCAGTTAACAGATTCAATTGAAGCTTGGGATATTCCATTTGAAATGACCATCTATGATCTGCAACGAGCTACTAGTTACAAAATATATCGATATTTATTATCAACAATTGCTAAAAAATGTTATCCAAGTTTCGGCTAAGGCCAATTTCCAGCATGCTCAGGTTACGTTAGGTAGATTATATTAGGAAGGTAACATTTGATTAGATAGGTTGGATTAGATTACGTAGGTTAGATTAGATAGGTATTGGCGACCTTCAGTTTTTGTTAGCGTGTTTTTCACAAGTTGGATATTCTGTTTTAGCAATTATAATAGATATGTTGCAACGATAGTATGGCATATTTAAGGTTATTTTGGTCGTATCAAGTCAAATCAAGACTCGGCATAAACCTAACAATAAAATTTGGAATCCGTATACTATTCAAATAGACTTGAGAAAAAATCTTCCAAATATTTTGTACTCTTTTTAATTAGAAATGAAGATAAAAAATATGGACGAAAACCGTAAACGGAATCGTTTTGAATTGCCTAGGAGCTCTACTATACTAGAGAGTTGTGAGATGTGTAATTTAAAACATTTTTCTTGTTCTTTATTGTAGTAAACAACGCACTATAAGCTAAGATTTTTTCCCATCAGTACCGGTATATATTTTATAATGTTTAAATTAATTCACTGAATAGTTAGCATTTCTGTAAATCATCTGGAAAAAAAAGAACATACATTTGGGATAATGAGTTAATTCTTAAAATAATGTAACACTGAAGCTTGTTTATTCACTAATACCTGTATTCAGCTCAATATTACAGAATGCTAATATTTAGACTTTTACAAAAATATGAACACTGACCTCAAGGAAAAATACAGTAATGGGTTTAAAGTAAAACTAGCCATTAAGTAATAAGATATGTTTATCATTTGAAGTTTCGAAAAATAATGGTTGATATACATCAGAATATCAACGTTTCTTGGATATTACATACAGATAATTCATGTGAATGAATAAAAATATTTTTACTTCATCAAGTTCATTCTTTTTTTTTGTAAAATAAACACGAGTCATCAGTTTGTTTCAGAAACAACGGGGATGTAGCGTGATATATACTTTAATTTAAGTTTATCAGAATATTTTGACATTTCCTTTCCTAATACGGCAAAGCTTTTCACCTACATTGTTATGTAGTTTTGGGAATGAACGCATGGTATTACTGTGTTCCTTGAATGGTCAATGCTTGATCACAGCGATTTTCAAGAACAATTCTGATTCAACATGTTATTGGGTTGAGTAAGCAATGACCATCTTGGTAATGTTTTCTACTGACCATTAAAAATGTATCTTGGGTCTTAATTTAATTGTTATATGATCTTTGAAAACTAGCACGACTTGCCAATATCTTTACTGAAAACCCTACTCCATCGAAAGGTCCTTTTCCGTGTACTGTGCCGAAAAGAACCATTGTCCTTTCACTTGAAAATATTCAAGAAAACAGAAGTTAGATTTTTATTTGTATTGGGCAGCGGACCTGCTCGAAAAAAATCTTCTATGAAATATTTTTAAATTTGGCTGTCAGAAAGGTTATGAGTAAGCTTAGGAATTTGAGGTGCAATTTTGATCAAAAACGAAGAAAAAGGGGTCCTAAAATTACAAAACAAAAAGGTACAAAAAGGTGCTCTTTATTTTATAGCCCACAAGAGTAATGTATTAAAAAAATTAAATTTGTACACAAATAAAATGCCGATATTTGAAAAGAAAATGAGATTTTTAGTACACCCGTTGATGTGATGGTAACGTTGTTGCCTCTGATACAGCGGGCCGGTTCTATCCCCAATTGGGCCTAGCTTACTGGATGAGGTTATTTTTCTTGCTACTTTTCCTTGCATAAAACAAAACTTTGAAACAGTTTAAGACCCAAATAGTTCCCGAACAATATCTGGCCATCATATTCACCTTGTTTAGTATGAATTTATGAGGAGTGAATGGTGTGTATAATATATGCCCGTGTGATATTTCTCACCTTTTTTCTGTCTATACAAAGTGATTTGTTATATTTAATGGATTACAATATTGAACTAATAAAAAATAATTTTCCACATAAAAAACACTTCAATTGATAGTTCAATTAATAAAACACTTTCACTGAATTTATAATTTAATAGATAATATTAAAGCCTGAGAAGAAAAATAACAGCTCAACATGCATCCACTTAGCAAGGGTTCTAGTCACTAAATGGCTATCTGGTGCAAGCATCAGTACTAGTTTGTGTGTGATTTAATACATTACAACCTGCATAAAACAGTCTCATATCAACCATAATCAATTCATATTTTTATAAAACATTACTGTTTACTATACTGAAGGTAACCAACGTGTTTTTTTACAGGCAACTTTTTTTGCAATATTTTAAATTTGTAAACTGTATTATTTATTTTACTACTTTTATAAAAGTAAAATAGGCTGATAAATATTACCAGAAGTTCAAGTCTGTATTATTGTTTCAGACATTGTTTAGATACTCTTGTCACTTTATAGCTTTATTAAAACTTAACTGATTAAAAATGCAACAAAAGCTTAATTTCTATATTTAAATTGCACTAATTTATCATTCAATTTATAAAAAATTGCCAGTCTCATTGTGCTGGTAATTATTTTACACTAAATTATTATAACAGTATATACTTTAATACAGGTACCATCATACATCATCCGAATACAGAGTTTTTGGATGAAAAAACAAGTATTAAATTATTTTAACACTGAATAAATTATCAGTCCACATTTATAATTTACGAGATGATTTATAATATAAATGTTCATCGAATTAATTTGAAAATTTTGAAATTTATACTTTTCGAAAAAAGTTAAAATTAAATTAAAATTTGTATTTAGTTTTTACATATATCTTAGCCTATCATACGCCTATATGTGGTATATACGCACAGGAAAGGGAATGCAAAACGTTCCCGTAACATTGAAATCTCTCTATCTTCTATAATGTATCAGGAGAGCTCCTAGAGTAATTCATGAAGTTTTCGTTCAAGAATTTTCCTTCAATTTCCAAAACATTACATCTCTAATTCAAAAATACACCTAATTCAATGAAATCGGTTATTTTTCCAAGTCTAGGCCTATATGAAAAATGTAGGCCTACATGTGCTATATTTCATGAAAATCTCATATAGTGTGGTAAATTTTCTTTTTCGACTGTATTTATTGGACCTTTTACATCAACTTATTCAATTTTCTGGATTAAAAAACACGTATATACATTGCTGAGGTAATTATATTGATTTTAATTAAGAAGTTGTATAGAACTGCATCTTGCCGAGAATCCCTAAGTCCCTGGGTCTAAAAATAAATCAGTTTACAGAAAACATTTCCTAAATAGTATGAGATCGAGAGTTGGCCAGTGTCAACAATGTAACCTTAAAATAATATAAATTTTAATGATTTTACCTAATTGGTAATTAGCTAATTATACTCGATAATATGTTACATACATCGTGTCTGCCCAAGAGCAGGTATTTCACTATAAACTCAGCATTCTCCACTCTTTCCTTAACTCAGCTTTCCTTTTTGTATCCGCATACAAATCATTTATTTGAATATCGTCTATCATCTGGCGTCTTTTTCCATCTCTAACCTTCTTTCCGTTGACCATTCCTTCCAGGTCATATGTCAGCAGGCAGTTTCTTCTTAGCCAGCGATCATTCCAATTTATTTTTCTCTTCTTTACGAGTTCCAGCATTGTTTTCCCTTCACCCATTCTGTCTATCACTTCTTTATTTGTTATTTCTTCTGTCCATTTTATACGCTCCATCTTTCTCCATATCCATATCTCAAAAGCATCCAGTCGCTTTTATTCATTCCGTCGTAATGTCAAAGTCTCTGCACCATACAATGCTATACTACACACAAGGCATTTCAATAGCCTCTTCCGTAATTATTTTGCCAAAGCTCCGCAGAAAATACTTACTTCTCTTCTTGTTAAAAGCCTCTTTTATCATTACTATCCTCTGTTTTACTTCTTGACAACAGTTCATGTTACTACTGATAGTAAAACCTAAGTATTTGAAGCTCTCCACTTGCTCAATGACCTCATCTTTAATCCTCATGCCTATCGTCCTTGGTTTCCCTCCTATAATCATGGTCTTGGTCTTATTTATATTTAGGCTATCTTCATCCCATAATCCTTGCATCTGTCATTTAGCTCCATCAGCATGTTCCTCAGTGTTATTGCATCTTCTGCTAGCAAAGCCATATCATCGGAAATGTTATGCACTTAATTCTTCTTCCTCCCATGTTTACGCCTCCCGTATTCTGAAGCAGTTCCTCATTAGGTCTTCCAGGTAGATTTTGAAAAGAGTAGGTTACAGAGGACATCCTTGCCATATCTCCATTCCAATTTCTCTTCCCGCTGAAATTTTTCTCCTATCTTCACGTTTATTCGTCGCTGTTTCCTGTAAATATTACTTACGAGTCTCCTCTCCTTCCAGTTCACGACAATTTTCTTCAAGATCCTCATGAGTTTACTCCAATCCATTCTGTAAAAAATTCATTAAAGTTTCACCTCCCTAGATTCATTTATTTGTTGCTTTTCTCAACCGCTGTGGTTTCGAGGTAGAGTGCTGCCTTCTCACGCAGCGGGCCCGGGTTCGATCCCAGGTCGGGACAGTTTTTTTGGGGTTTTCCTCCCTGTAAGACAAATTTCAGGAAACCTTTGAGGCCCAAACGGTCCCGAAATCATATGGCTATCATCATCATCAGTATCATCCTTATTATCATCATCATCATCCCTTCACCGGTGTGGAAAGCAACGGGAAGCTACTACACCTACAATTCCCTAGTAAAGCTGCAAAGCATAGCATGAGAATGCTATGATTGCAGTGAAAGACCTGCCCTCGAGCAGAATTACAATGGATGGATGGAAACTATGTTTCATATAATAGCTATTATTACACCGATAACAAAATACGCGCTATTTCGCTATTTCGCTCTAGTGGGCCGTAACACAGCACACTTTTTGCCCTTAACATACTAAATAATTAATTACTATATAACTTTAATATTATCACAATTAAGAGATCGCTTCATACAACATGTGTGGTACACATGTATATCGGTAATAAACACGTGACATCATAAACAATAACATGTCGCCAGCCATCCAGCTTCTACATACTATTTTTATTTTATTTATATACTCTTAAAATCAATGTCATGTCGCATTTAAAGATATATAGATATAGTCATTAGTCTATGTGTTTCTATCGTGTATTTGTAATATGCTTTTAGACGAGACGAATATGATATGTAATCAATATTGATTTGGTGTTTAGGCCTATTTGATTAAAATCAATATTTTTTAAATAAATAAAACATCAACTTGTATGTGATTTTCATAAACATTTATCGTATTTAACAGTCGTAACAACTGTTTTAATACACCGTATCTTCATTCGACATTTATATTTTCGAATATATTTATAACATTCGACACATTTATAACATTGTGTCTGATGAAGATACAGTGTACTGAAGCAGCTGATATGAATGTTAAATAAAATTAATATTTAAGAAAATCATTTAAACTTTCATAGTTTTATATATTAAATGAATACGATTTGGATTATTATGATGGTCAGATGGTGTTCGGGAACAATTTGGTCTTTGAGCCTTCTTGTATTTGTCTTATTGGTGAGGGAAAACCCGAAAAAAAACTCACTCAATGAGTCCCCATTGGGGATCGAACGCGGACTTCAATATCCTGTGGAGCCAGAAGTGGGTGATTTTAACCATTTATTACATAGCTCTACAAAAAAAAATGTTACCCTGAATATATCTGCGAATTTCTGTTTTCAAATGCACAGTTTACGAATATATTCATGAAAGTGCTGAATGTGCTCTAAAAATTATAGAACAAAATCTTATAAAAGGCGTTTCACTGAAACATAAAATGGGTTTTCGACATTTTTCTTTCCATTTACGTCGGTGTACACTAATTTTCAAAAAATAATTGGCATTATAAATATATGTTCTGTTTTTATATTTTCCGATTTTTGTAGTGTAAAATGAAAATAAAGATTAAAAAAACAGAGAAAATATTCCAAAATCACTGATAGTTTCATGAATTGTGACCATAAATATATCCGAAATTAATCTTATATCAAGGGCAACAAACCACTGTTGACCAGTGTTATTTTCCATGTATCAAACTACTAATTTTGTATTCCTCTATAATATATGTTGCTTTGTCTCAGAAGGCTTGAAACACTATGTAATACACCTCACTTCTTATTGTTTCCATCCAGGCTGTAGTATTTTATAAAATTGCCTCTTATGTGTCAATTTTTTCGAACTTCCCAAGTGAACATACACTCACATATCAAACAATATAGCGCTGACATAGGTTGAAAGGTCAATAGTTCAAAATGTAACATATAAATCGAAATCAATTATTTCTGTGGCATAATATAGACATCTGACTGTCGCACATTCCATCACTCTCAACTATCTCATGACGGCTTCATTTGTTCACATTAGTCATATTAGCGTTGCAATTAAATAGTCGATTGCAGAGACACTACGGCTTCACCGTATCTAATTGTTTCATGGCAACTATAAAAAACTGAACATCTGATAAAAATGTACTATGACAATGGTTTTTAACCATTTTCAGTATTTTATAGTTGTTTTAGAAATAATAAAAGAATTGAAATTGTGATCTAGGTGCCAACTTGTTCTGCATCTGACTGGCGAATTATTTCTTATTTAATTTTTACAATATATAGGCCTATATTGATAGGTATATTAAAATAAATGGTTTGTATGCGGATACAAAAAGGAAGGCTGAGAAGGAAAGAGTGAAGAAATGCTGAGAGTGTACTGAAAGAGCTGCTCTTCGGCAGAACCCTATGTTTGTATGTATGCATGTATGTATGTAAGCTGTCATACTTCGAAATTTCTGGTGTTCTCTCCTGGCATTGGGGTAATTGTATACCCTTCTGAGGTGGGGCGCCTGGGAGGTGGGGCGCCTGGAAGGCGGAGTTATGCTGTCCCGATGATATGATGGATGATGATAGTTGTGCGACAGGAGAGTCCTTATTGATAGGTTTGACATGTGTTGTCTGAAAATCTTTACCGTTCTGATGTTACGAAACAATGATCTGCGTGTCTTTGGATACAATATTTTAGGGTTCAAATCTAGTCGAACTCGATGGATTTTTCAGGGCATAAAAATCCTGAGTATGCCTCCTTCAGAATGGAAGTAAACCCAAGGGTCCCGCACGTAAAAGAAGCCCAAGTCTAAAGTAAGAGGTTTCCGAACAAATGTTTTCAGCCTTTTCACGTCCAGATTTGAACTCCGAAGGTAATTAAAAAGCGTTAAAGAACGTCGTTAAATAAAAAATACTAACGAATGATCATGATATCTGATTTCATTAACAAACACATCGAGTGGATTGAAACAAAGTTTAAACCATTGCCAAGAATTTTTAATGTTTGTACTCGTTATTTAAACAATAAAACATTAAAAACCGCGGTCATGATTTAGACTATATATCTGCATTCTACTAAATAACTTAAAGTGAGAGGTGTTCTTTATTCGTTCTCCGGAGAATAGCAGGGTACCCGGACTCTTCAATCCATCAGAAATACCATAAAGAAGCCATTTCCGAATTAAACATTTCAACTCTCATTTGACAAATGTTAACTCGCTGTCTTTGGTGGAACTTACTCACTGGCACTATCGAACCCGTAGGTTCATGGCCGCGCGAACATAAGCTCTCCATACATCCCTATCCTGAGCTAATCCTTTCCAATCATTCCCTGTATAATCTACTTCCCTCAAATCATAGTTAATGTTACTCTTCCACCCCTTTCTTGGTCTACCAACTGGGCGTTTTCCCTCTGGCTTTCCTACAAGAAGCTTCCATGCAAGTCTTTCATTCCCCATACGTGCAACATGTCCTGCCCATCGCAGTCTACGAGACTTAACTGTTCTTATTACATCTGGCTTCCTATAAAGACCATGTAGGCTAGTTCATTGTTATGTAGTCTTCTTCTCCATTCACCTGTCTGTTCATCTCTCATTGGTCCAAAAATTTTCCTAAGAACTTTATTCTCAAAAACTCAATCTCATTTCCTCCCTTAAAGTAGGAGTCCATGTTTCGCACCCATATAATAGGCCTATAACTGGTAGAATAATATTTGGTGGAACTATGAATCGGAATTTTTCTAAGAAATTTATTCTCAAATATTTCAATTTTTCTCCTCCCTTAAAATCTTCTTCTTCTTCTTCTCCTCCTCCCTCTTCTTCTTCTTTTTCTTCTTCTTCACTTCACGGGCTAGGCAAAAATTGCCTGTTTCACCTCACAGTTGTTCTGTCCATCTTTTCACTGGCCTTCCTACATTCCTTGAACCTCTTGGCTTGTAGTTGAATGCTGCTCTTGGTAATTTTGTTACATTAATTCTTTCTATTCGTACATGTGTAAACCCTTTCTCTCTATACTTAAATTAAGAATCCATACTTCCTATCCATATAATATAAATGGGGGAATAAGAGGTTTATATATTTTCAATTTAACTTTTTTTAGACAATTTGGGATGACAATAGTCTCTATAATGTTTCAATTTCTTTCTACACACACCGCATACCTATTTGTAGTTTTTTCCTAGGTATATGAATTCAGCTACTTCTTCAAAATTTCGCTCATTTATCCTTAATTGTCCATTTCCATTAGGCCTATATAATCAATAACTGCTTTAATTAGCGCTCTCATTTTCATAATTTAGTATAATTTTACTCAACGAATATAGATTCATAATGACGAAAATTAGTTCATATATATATATATATATATATATATATATATATATATATATATGCCCTATAATTGTAATTATTTTAGACCCTATACTTCCAAGGGCTCACGCCGTAGCCGAGCAGTTTAGGATAGAATCCCTTGGAGCAGACCTACAGGATTTGCGCTGGTTCAAATTCCCACAGGGAAGATAATTTTTAATGGAATTTGTGTTAATATGTGTCCGGTGGGCATCCAGCATCGTGAGGAATTTGGGTAGCTACGATAATTTATTAACAGCCTATTTTCTAATTTTACTCAACGAATATAGATTCGTAATAATATGCAAATTAGTTCAGGCATATATATTATTGTAATTATTTTAGACTCTATACTTCAAGGCCCTGCGCCGTAGCCGAGCGGTTTAGGGCACCATTCCTTGGAGCAGAGCTACAGGATTTGCGCTGGTTCGAATCCCCATTGGGAAGATAATTTTAATGGAATGCCAATAAGGGTCCCGAGGTCGCCCACCATGTGAAAAATTTGGGTAACTACAATAATTAGCGGATCTATGTCGGGTAAATCAGCTATAACGTGTGGAAGACCCAACATGGTGACATGCCACTCCTAAATTGATCCTTGGCCTCTATGATTAACACATGTGGATGCGAGGCCAGCAGCCTGCTGGTAGGTAAAGAGATTTCTAGGCCTCTAGCATCGTGGAGATTAGTAAGGTAAAGTCGCCAAATAAGAGATAGTCTCCTAATAAGAGATACCTTATTATCTAGTCCATGAACAGCTGTCATCTGATGTTTGTAACAAAAATCTGAGCTTTGTACTATTATAGCATCGTGGTCTTTGTTTGGTGTCACTTGGTTGATTGAAACGAAGCAGAGATGGTTGTGTTTGTTTTCGCGACAATTGAATTTTTGTAGTGAAGCTATTCAAAGTTGTGGATAACTGTGAAGGTGAGTTCTGATATTAATTTTACTTATTTTCCCGAAAAGCTCATGAAATGCAGACTATTATAAACTAGAGTGATTATTAGTGACACAATTTATTACAGTCTGACCAGCCACGGAATTGGTGACCGTGCCGTTCCCTAATAAGAGATACTTGTGGTTCCAAATAAGAGATAGTGTCTCTTATTAGGAACCAGAAGTTGTTTCGTTGATATATGCAGATTCTCCTGTATACAAGTGCGCTACATTTTCTTAAACAAATTCATCTCGTTTGATAAGTACGTGATTTAACTTTATAAAATAAAGTGGTCACATTATAGGCCCTGAGAGGTCATTTAGATAGCAGAAGGTTAAGGTTTCTTCTGTCTTTCTAGAAAATCGGACCGAGGAATCAACCGGGCTGTCACCCCGGCTGCTACTCTACAAATTTCGATCAATGCATTTCGAAAGACAGGGCTTGTTCCGTGCAACAGGAACATTTTTTCTGATAGCGATTTTGCCATCCACACCGGAGATAAGAGTGATGCAATCGTAGTTCCTGATTCAGGGATTCTCGTGGGTATTACTGATGTGTCACCACTCCCTCAGATCCAACAACCATCAGCAAGTCGAGAACAGAAAAAAGGAAAGGCAGAACCGGAAATGCAGTCCTTCTGACAGGCAGTCCGTATCGCCAAGAACTAAAGGACAGTTTGAATAGAACCAATAAAACTAAAATGAAGCAACTTTTTCAAAAAACCAAATTCAGTAAAATCTAAAAAGTTTCAGTCAAGAAAACGCCAATTGAGTTCTTCAAGCGAAGAAACAGACACGGAAATGGAGACAATTGATTCAGGCGATGATGATTCAGAGTTTGTGTGCTGGTGATGCTGATGCTGAGTGTTTATTTTGCACTGGATTGTATTCAGAGGACACAAGAGGAGAAAAATGAGCTCAGTGCATGTGACTGTCATCGCTGGGCTCATGAAGATTGCAGGGCTGATGAGGAACCATTCGTCTGCTTATTTGCTCAAAGAGCAAAATTAATTATCTACTCTGAAAAGACACTATTAACTTGTATAGTGAAATTAATTATTAGTTTGTGTGTGATAAAGTGTTTTTGTTTTGAATGTACTGGATTATTTGAATGTTTTTGCTAAAGATATAGAAGCAAATGTAGGTATCTCTTATTTGGAACCCTCTTCGAAATCTTCAATTTTTACAATTCTTATTGTTCTTAGAGTTTTTTAAAAATATTTACTAAGTAACGAGGTTTTATTTTATGGAATATCAAAATAAGGAATATGAAACATGTATTACCATTTTTAAATGTAATAAATCAGTTACCATTCTGATACAGAAGCGATTTTTCAAAAGGTATCTCTTATTTGGGGCCTTTACCTTATACTTCCGGGCAACTTTTTAAATTTGTACATCCATTAGTTCTAAAATACATTGCAGCATCCTTTAGATCTGGCTGAATGGGTGAGAATGTATAAAGACTTAGGCCGTTATCTAAGAATCAAACTTTCCGTGAAGAGCGACTCTCGGCCCGTCTCTCCTTGGTTAATTATGTGGGTCATGTAGATCCTATCCTACCTGGCTCACTCTATTCAACATCATGTGCTAACAAGATATACTTACTTAATAGGTCTACTTAATACAGGCTTTCCACTTTACAGCAGTTTGCCCTTGATTCCTGCTTTCCAGAGATTTATATCTTCCCATTGACCATCTTCCATACCCCTCTTCATCATGACATCATATATTCCCTCATACCATGCTCTTCTACTTTTCCCCTCTTCCTTCTTCCTGGTACCATCCAATCCAACACCTGTTTAGGCCACTGGTCTTCCGACATACGTTGTACATGTCCATACCACTGTAGAGCGCTCTTTGTTATCCTATCGATAACAGTTTCTTGCGCACCCATTTGTCTGATATATGTATTTCGAATATGTTGTAGCCTGGATATTCTCATACTTCTCCGTAATCCATCCATTTCTGTCGCCAAGATTATTTTCTGCATCCTTTCATTTATTGTCCAGCTTTCTGATACATATGTAAGTATACTTTCTATTATTGTTTGTATAATCTCTTTTTTTTTCTGGTCAAATTTCTATTCCATAAAAGACCATTCAGGGATCTAATCGCCTTCCTTGTACAATTTACTCTGTTAATAATACATTTTTCACAAGTACCAGATTTATCAATGATAGATCCAAGATATTTAAATTCTTCAACACATTTAATTATCATATTATTTATTTGTATGTCTTCTGAATTTGCTCCGATTACCATATATTCTGTTTTAATATAATTTATCTTCAGTCCACCTACCTCAAATGCATCGACCAACTTTCTGATCATATATTCTATATCTTCTTTATCTTGTCCTATTATAATCTGGTCATCAGCGAATAATAAATTGTGCAGTAAATGGCCATTAATGCTGATTCCCATTCCCCTACATAACTTATTCCATTTCATTAATACATCTTCTAAATATATCTTGAACAATGTTGGTGACAAGATATTTATTAATTAAATAAAAATAAAACGTAGTTTTATTTGATTTTCATATTTATTATATAATTCAGTGACAGTTGTTTCGGTACACTGTACCTTCTTCAGACATGTTAACAAATTATGAATTGTGTTCCAACTGATCTAAGCAACAATACAACAATATTTATTTATTTTTTTTAATTTAACAAAGGGGATTCATTCAAATCAAGTTGAGAATTTAACAGTTTTTTACTACTTTTAAACTTATTAATTTCTACAGCCTCCAAAAGATCTAACTTCTTACCCTTATCACAAATATGTAAAATTTCAAAATTTGGATTGAAACAATGATTAAATTGGAATAGGTGGTTAGCATAGTTTGAATTTTCTAAATTTCTGTTATATGCTCTCATGTGTTCCTTTATCCTTTAGACACATGGTCTAGCAGTATAACCTAGAAATTTAGAAAATTCAAACTATGCTAACCACCTATTCCAATTTAATCATTGTTTCGATCCAAATTTTGAAATTTTACATATTTGTGATAAGGGTAAGAAGTTAGATCTTTTGGAGGCTGTAGAAATTAATAAATTTAAAAGTAGTAAAAAATTGTTAAATTCTCAACTTGATTTGAATGAATCCCCTTTGTTAAATTAAAAAAATTTAAATAAATATTGTTGTATTGTTGCTTAGATCAGTTGGAACACAATTCATAATTTGTTAACATGTCTGAAGAAGGTACAGTGTACCGAAACAGCTGTCACTGAATTATATAATAAATATGAAAATCAAATAAAACTACGTTTTATTTTTATTTAATTAATAAATATGGATTTTCATCAAGTAAACACCAACTCAATTGATTATTGACAAGATATTTATGTTTAAAAATTCCGAGAACAACTGAAAAATGAGAGCCTCAGCTTACGGAAGACGGAGATGGCATGGCCTAAAGAGCTTCGTTCTTGAATACCAGCCTTAAACTCACTAATAAATGAATAAACGAGTAAGTGAATAAATAAATAAATAAATCCTAGACCAGGTTGAGTTGTGATATTAACAATGTATGTTTAGTTAGACAAATGGATGTGAAAATATCGTGAGAGGAGAGGAGTACATTAGCAACAGGAGGCCATGAAACAGTTCAACATCGGGAAACTGTAATGTTGGTCCTGCGCGATTTGTATAGATAAGACCCTTGTTATATTTTTATGGAGGGTAGATTTTTTTATTTATGGCGGGAAGTCGATAAGCTATAAATTAAATGCCACAACGTTAGAGATAATATTTACACACGACAGTCCACGACTTTCAATATTTATATTCTGTTTGATGTCTGAATTATTCCACCATACGGTACGTTTCTGAGTACGTTTTATTTACCAAGATCCGGATGTCAATGTATCATTTATAAAGTTGCAATAGACCACACACAAGTTTTAATATACAGAGTGGAACAGAAGTCTACCGACATACATTCGCAAATTGTTCAGAAATATTAGACGAATATTCGCCACAGTGTCCTATGTACTTTCGAAACTTTTAGTCCTATAAGTATTCAGTATTAACTTCCTGTCTGGTCCAAGGTCTTCCTAATGGTCTCTTCTCAAATATTTCCCAAACATTATTTTGAAATTGTTTCGATCTCCCGTCATATTTACATGATCTCCTTATCTTAATAGCTCCTGATTATAAAATGTTAAAATATACCTTCTTAGGTAAGATCCGGCGTCCTCAACTTTTAAAATATGTATTCTTTATGCCTGGAGGCCTTACAGAACATCCGTTCCATCTTCAGCAGGTCCTTCTTCGCTACAATATCTAGTATGATGGTTGATGCTGCTGGTCCTAATGTGGTGTTGTCGTGACTAGTGACACCACATTAGGACCAGCAGCATCAACCATCATACTAGATATTGTAGCGAAGAAGGACCTGCTGAAGATGGAACGGATGTTCTGAAAGGCCTACAGGCATAAAGAATACATATTTTATAAGTTGAGGACGACGGATCTTAACTAAGAAGGTATATTTTAACTTATTTTATTTTATGATTCTCCACCTCAACGGTTTTAACAATGAATTTTATTAGTATTGATCCTGATTATAATGCGCGTAAAATACAGTAAGAATTGTAGAGTTTATATAATAGTTGGGAAGCTTCCTGAATTTCCAATTTTCATATCTTATAAAAGAAAATATTTGGCTAATGAACATATTTCCATAAATGTAATATTATTTTATTCTTTCGTTCACTCATCGCTTTTAAAATTGTCTTTGACGTATAACTTGTTTATGGGTGTAAAAAATAAATCAATTTAAAAATATATTGAGTGAGCCTCGTAATGAAGGGTAGTAGTTAATTATAACATTTGAGTTGCATTCAGAAAATATTGAATAGACAATCTATCTTACCACAATTAAAAACAATCACGTAATTGGTTTCGATCTAATCCTATGGTATTGACTTACCCTAATTCTTAATTGATCCATTCCTCATACTGATCAATCGTTCATGATATCGTGAAGAGGAAATCTCAAAATATTCAATTAACACTCCTTTATCGACGATCTAAACTAACATATCTATGAAATAATGCATACCACTTTTAGGGAATATGTGTCCATGAATATTAAATAGAACAAATTCAATAAGAAATCAAGTTATTTGTGCCTTAAATTCAGTATACTTGTCTTCAGGCTAGAAAAATAAATATCCTAAACTCGTGTACAACTCAGGGTCGGGTCGAGAGATATCAGATGAAGCCTCCTAGGTCTGTGAATGACAAGGGTGCCGGCCGACCACGCTAGACGCACCATTACGGGACAGATGAACGAAATGGATGAGATGAGAATGGAGAAATGGTGGAATGAAATTGTGGCAGGGGAAAACGGGAGAAAACCCCGAGAAAAACCTGCTCAAGCTAAGTTTCGCCCACTACGAAACCAACATGTAGTGACCGTGTCTCGATCTCGGGACCCCAGCGGTGAGAAGCTAGCGTCAACAGCTTGCGCCATGGAGCAGCCTCAGACTAGAAAAATAAACTTTATTTATAAGCAAATTAATATTAGTCTATAACATTTTTGTCTAAAAATTAACAAACAGTAGGGGGAAAAAATCAAACTTCATGACATTATAGGCCTATCGTTCCACGCAATAGCCGATTAACGCAAGTTGGCACAGAGCTACTGGACTTGGGCTGGTTAGACTATCCATTTGGGAAGACATTTTCTCGTGGGATTTCGGCCAATATGGGACCGGTGCCCACCCAACATTGTGAGGTATTGGGGAGCTACAATAAGTAGCGTCTTCAGGTTGAGAAAACCAGCTATAACGGTTGGGGAACCCGATGTATTGACCACATTTCACCTTTACATTGGCTGGATCATCATCTGCCTCTGTGATTAACACATATGGATGTGAGGACAGCATCCGGCTGGTAGGCCAAGTGCCTTTTAGGCCTGTCGTGCCGTGGAGTTTTTGTATCGTTATATGAAACAGATGTAATAAGAAAAAGCAAATTTCGTACAATGCGATGGGCAGTACAAGGGGCACGGAAAGGAAAATCAGAGAGAAAGTAGTGAGTAGGCAGGTCAAGAATGTGGAGGGAAAAATAACATTAACTATGACTTTAGGGAGTTAGGCCTAAATGATATGGAGAATGATTGAAAAATGTTGGCTCACAATAGAGATTTATGGTGAGGTTATTTCCGCGCAGTCATTAACCTCCTGCTTCGAAAGTGCCGCCAGTAAGTTTTCTAAGTTAATACTTTTTAAAAAATTCTGAAATATCAAAAAAGATACGCCCCTTCTTTCAGCAACATTTAATTAATTTTATTCTGGAAGATAAGGCACAGTTCTTTAAGTAGACAAGCAGATAGTTGCTTCAACACCAAGATCTGATTAAGAACAGGCGGTTTGATCTATATGACTTACTCAGCAGATTTTTCTTCTTATTACATATGTATTTATCTTGTTTAGCACGGATGCTTTTCAATTAAATTGAACGCTATCTTGTATTTACAAGTGTACAACTGTGTTCTCTACTTATCTATGATTGTTCTATTAAAAGCTTTAAGTGATTCAGCTCTATTTACTCAATGCTTCCTTCACGTTCTCCTTAAAAGCAGACCAATATTCAGAGATATCAATTGATTTCTTAATTCGACGTCACTGTACTTTTAATGTCAATATTAAGCGGAAAATAGATAGTAAAAAAATATAAATAAAAACAAGGAATTTGGATATGAACACGACATACACGGTGAATCAAAAGGTTATGCACAAATTTCAGGAGTTTATACAGGGGTCGAAATACAGCAACTTTTGATTAGTAACTTATGATCTAGAAAGTAATCCTGGATCAGTACAAGCCCTGGAATGTCTGGATGGATAAGAAATTATTTCATGCACACACGTAAGCAAATTTAAATTTATTCACCAATTTGGTTTTACAACACTAGGTGTTCAAAATGCCTACCACCAAATTGAATACAGGCATGTTCTTCAACGTGAGCAAGAACTTCCTCTTCCATAGCGACTGTTTTAATTGTACGTGGCCGGCCTACATGGTGTCACGAACGCAAGGAACCTGTATCCCGAGTCGGTGGTGAACGTTTTGAAATGTTCGAGAATGTGGTAGAGGTCTGTTCGGTATTGTGCGCTATACGTATAGGACTTGAGCTACGCGTGCATTGCCATTCGCTTTAGTATACATGAAATACATGTCTCAAAGTTCTGAAAACTTGTATTCCATTTCACAAAAATCACACGTCTTCAAAGTAACGCTGTAGTGGGCCTCTAGAATACACTGCAGATCCCGTACCGAAATGAAAACTACCTACAGAACGCACGAATGACTATCAGATGTGAATAGAAGAGTACACAAGAACTGTACGCGTGAAATTAGATTCATGCGCAGTACAGCGGGTTACACAGATGGGATCGGAAAAGGAACACCGATATCTTAAACGAATTGAAGACTACGCCAATTTTGGAATATATTAAACAGTACCAACTAAATTGGAAACACATTCCTGAAAGAATGAGTTCAAATCGGACCCCAAAGCTGTTTATAATTATATACCAAGAGGACGAAACGCTGGAGGGAAAATTTTCTATAGGATCCTACAGACCTTGGCCTAATACTTGGAAAGAAGAAGAAGAAGACAAGTACTGTACTGCACTAAACGGTATGACAACATAAATTCATAAAGTAGTGTATCGAACCCAGTGCCTCTCTGAAAAGTAAGCTTAGACCCGCACTGAAGTTCCCGACTTTCCCATACTTGTTCTGACCCAGGATTACTTTGTAGACCATACGTTACTAATCAAAAGTTGTATTTCGACCCCTCTACAAGCTCCTGAAATGTGTGCATAACCTTTTGAATCATGGATGGAATCCTTAGGGACAATGTGAAAGAGGAAGATCAAAACAATCCCGGAGAAGTCTCGTACAAGATGAAATTGCAAGAATAGGAATGCACTTGGAAAGGAAAAGCAAACAGGAAAACCTAAGAATAAGTGTTCATCAGTACTTGTGAGTATTAACTACTTCTCCTCTTACAAGATTAACAAGATGATGAAAATAATATAATAATAATAATAATAATAATAGAATGAATAATGATCATAATTATTATTATTTATTATTATTATTATTATTATTATTATTATTATTATTATTATTATTATTAATTTATTTAATCTACTGAAGTCAAGGGTGTAAGGTCTTTACTTCACCTAGGTTAACTATAATTAATAACGCACTATAAACAAGTTAATCACTTGTCCACCACTTCTGGGTCTCGGTCACTCCATATGGGTTTCTTGGTAGTTCAATCGGAGCCAGCACAGGTTTTTTCGGCGTATCTCCCCTTTTCCCCTACCAAAAATGTATTCCTCCATTTCTCCATACTCATCTCATCCATTTAGTTTAATTAAATTTCATTTATTCTTGTGATGGTTGGACAGGTCTGGTCAGCAAGCTATCCTGTATATCACAGACCTTCACTAATAGGGGCTTCATCTCATCACATATAATCCCTCGATTTAACATTACGCCAGACACGAGAGGGTTTCTTTTACTCTCGATCTATTTATCTATCTACTTCTCCCTCTCTTTACCTTAGCTTATAGTTCCCCTTTATACGTCTTCTATACGCCAATCCACATGGATAAAAGAGAGATGAGATCTGTCTGGATCATACACATACTTTTTTGACCTCACAAGGATATGGAGGACCTCTGTGAATGAGTGATCAGTTAAGTGTCAAAAACCCACCGAGACACAAGAAAAATTTAAACAAACCACACCATTCACTCAATCATTCACACTAAACAAGGCGAATATTGTATGGATGATTGTGATGACCAGATGATGTTCGGAGACCATTTAGACCTTTAAATTTGCCGACATTTGTCTTACAGGTGAGAAAAAGTCAGAACTTGTAAACTTGTCCCAATCGAGGATCGAATCCGGTCCCGCTGTCTACGATGTAACGACGTTACTCCGAAACCACAACGATAGATGGGTTTACTTTTACGTAAATGATAATGCTAAATATTTATGTACTCATATCACTGCTGTAAAAAAGCCGGATTAAACAGAATGCTATTTGAAGAACTGTGTATGAATAATTAACTCCATTATATGCTTCACTTTTCATTTTTATCGTATATCTTTCCATCGTAAAGAACGCAATATTTTATCTATTTTTTCCCATCTCTTATAAGCCCTACGTTATTAAGTATTCAGTTAAGGTTTTTTAATTTATTCATTTAATGGTTCATTTTACATTACATTATTATTGATATGTAACGCTAGAAATTAATCATACTCTAGATTAATGTAAATAATTAATTGTATTGTAACTAAAACCCTAACATACCGGATGGTGAAATAGGGTTCGCATTACTGGAGATTCAATAAATATAAGTATTCAGGATTTGAAACAATTTTCAAACTAATAAAAAATATCTTATTTTATTCAGTTAAATGAACTATATACTGAATCAATGTTTTTAAAATACATTATGAAACTCCGTTGAGGTTACTGTGTTAAAGTTTTAATAATACATCAAAATAAAGGAGTTTACAAATTAAACTGCAATAGCTGTAACAAATTTTACACAGGACGAACCACTAGAAACTTCACGACAAGATTTAATGAATATTTCAGAGATTTCATAAAGAATAAAGGTAAACCCAGTTTTTCAAAACATGTAATAGAAACAGGACATCAATTCAACACAACAGACAACGTATTATCGATCCTGCATAGAGAAAACGATGTATCGAAAATCAACGTTCTCGAAGAATTAGAAATCATCAAGGAAACCACAAATAAACACCTGCTCAACGAGAACATACCCAGCCTAAATCCTCTGTACAAAATAATTACCAACAAGAGTCAGTACCAAAATAAAAGCAGAAGATGGTACATAAGTTATCGAAAGGCCTCCTATAAAACAATTATTGAGGACGACTGAAATATAAGGGTACTGTTATAGAATTAATTAAAACTTTAATACTATATACTGAAATCCAAAACATTTCTTGTCTTGTCTACAGCATATTAGGCAATAATGTCACGAGCTGGGTTGACGAGATACCAGGTGGATTTTTTTTTTTCACAGAATTTCTTCATATGACGTGTCCAACTTCACTTCACTATAACTCTCGATCATAAAGATCATAACTGTTTCCTAATAACTACTGACTTCCATCTTTTCTGCAGGATCTTTAATAGTCTACATCGGAGATCCTGGAAAGGTCACTTTGCGCGATACTTCGAGAATAAATCCTTCTCGAATCCGAACCATCGAGAAGAAATATCCAGACACATCTGGAAAGCTTTCATCGAACATTTCAGACTCGATATTCGCAATTCACGAATCCATTACAACTTATAAGCGATACCCGAGTGTCTCACTGCAATCTGCGAAAATTAAAACCAAGCATGCCAAGCATTACTTCAAGCTCGTCAGAAAAAAAATATAAACGAATTTTGATGCCGCAGTCAGATCAAAAGACACCCGCGAAATTATATACAATAGAAAAGATAAAAAAAACTTTCGATTTCAGGATAAAATTACTCATTAGGTGAGGAAAGAGCTTTTCTTAATTTCAAATTAGTTTTAAATTCCGCACTTATGAAGCATAATATATCAGAGTATGTAAATTATTATGTTTCGTTTAATTAGAGTGTCTCTATATAATAATAGTGGTGACACGACAAGAAACACCGGTAATTTTTATCCAAAGTTAAATTTTGATGTTAATAGTAAGGGAGTAAGTTTGTTAGTTTTCAGTAACTAACTTATTAGTTCTACAGAACCTGAAAGTTCACGACCGCGCGGATATAAGCTCTCCATATATTTCTATAATAAACTAATATTTTCCAGTCATTCCCTGTATAATTCAAATCCCTCATATCATGGTTAATATTATTCTCATATCTCTTTCTAGGCCAACTTACTGGGCATTTTCCTTCTTGTTTTCTACAACAACAAAAAAAAGATCCCGTACCCCTCTTTCATTCCCCATTCGTCCCACATGTCCTACCCATCGCAGTCTACGAAACCTACTGTACTTATTATGAATTCCCATAAATTCCAGTACTCACTGATGTGTAGTTTTCATCGTCTCCCTATGGTCGAAAATTTTTCCTAAGCACTTTATTCTCAAATTCTCGTAATCTTTTCTCCTCTTTTAAAGTAAGATACCATGTTACGCATTCATAAAACTGGAAGACTCGCCATTCTATATAATGTATTATTAGTTTAACATTTTATTAGACAAGTTCGGATGGCAAGCGTGCCTATTAGGTATAACATGAGTTTCCTGACTTCTAGATTAGTCATTATTATGATTTACCTATTATCATCATCATTATCATTATCATAATCATACATCACATTAGTATTATTGTTATTATATTATTATTATTATTATTATTATTATTATTATTATTATTATTATTATTATTATTATTTAAATTTATTTTATGTCATTAATAGTTTTCTTCTCATTTTTCTATCTTGTATGTTTCAATTGTTAAATATAGATCTTGGAGTAACAACTTTAAATGAAGATATACAAGATACCAACAAGAATGGAAAAATCATCTGAGGAGAATGGCAAGAAATAGACTTCCAAAATTGGCATTCCAATATACCCCAACTGGACATAGGGACCAAGGAAGACCAAAACATCGGTGGAAAGATCAAGACCATCTTCGCTAGGTTTACCGTACAGGCCACATGGCCTAAAACGAATTTGTTCAAGATGATGATGATAAATCAAAATGTTTTGTAAACAATAATTATATTGTATACATACTATATGTAATATTTATCTTTATTGTAATTAGATGTAAGAAAGTTTTTGTGTTTTTTAGCCTGGTTGAGTGGTAGACAAAGTATTAAGGCCTTAACTCTGCCAGGTAAAATAAAGCTATTATTATTATTATTATTATTATTATTATTATTATTATTATTATTATCCGAAAATCCATTGTTTCCGAGGCTTAAGATTCTGTTTTTTAGTATTTCATATTTTTTTACAATGAGCGAGGAGCTGGCCCAAAGGATCCGGTGATTTTTTATCAAGGTTGTCTTCCTCTAGCCTTTCATGAACTAACATCAAACTGCAAGGCAGCAATACATGTAACCTTAGGCAGGGACTCTCACAGGGTACTATCAGCCGAGCGTACTGAACACTGGTTTTTTAACGAGGTTGGTACTCCTCTCCCTCACCCTTTTTCAACCTGGCTTGGGACAGGCTTCGGCGGATACCATGGAACATCAAATAAATAAATAGTAAAAAGGATTAGTAATGGAAGAAAAACCATAGGAATGTTAAACTATACTATGGAGTAAAAACATCATTAACAGAACAAAACAACTAATTTATAAATCCATACTAGAAAGTTGAATGTTATATGGATCGGAAGTTTGGACAATGACACAACAACATATCAACAGAATATCTTCAGTTGAAGTGGATTTTTGGAGATGAGGCTGCCAGGAAATCTCGAAAACTGGAAAAAAATTGAGAACTACAGAAATTAGAAAATGGATGAATGCAGAAAGAAATATAAATGGATGAGATGAAACAGAGAAGGCTAAAATGGTATGGACACGTAAGAAGAATGCAGAATGGAAGACTATCATAGGCCGTGTATGCAATGGAAAATTGAAAGAAGGAACAGAAAAGGAAGACCAACAATCTGGAAGAACAACATTTAAAATTCAATGAGGAAATTTAGTGTAACAGATGAAGACACAGAGGACAGAAAACGACGGAGAATTTTAATTAAGGGAAATTTGTGAATGTTCGTTGGCAAACTGATAGTCTATAAGTCCGTAGTCATTTATATTTATTTATTTATTTTTAATTCATGTTTAATTACTAGAATTGGTTGCAGAAAACCCTCAATGATGAGGAAAATTCTCAAAATGAATGATTGAATCAAATTATTACCGGTTATTATTATTATTATTATTATTATATTATATTATTATTATTATTATTATTATTATTATTATTATTATTATTATTATTATTATTGAGACATACTGAACTTCTAGTTTACACAGAAATACGCAAACATTTGCCCAATATAAATTTGCGTAATAATTAAATTTTAATAAATATCTATTTATGATGATTTTTTCAATTTTCTGGGAGTAAATAAGTAAATTAATTTATTGTGTTCAAACTTGATTTAGTAATATTTGGGCAATATTTTATACCTTCATACAACGAAGTTATTAGTATTATACTATTATAGACAATTTTAACTTCCAACATTCACTATCTTCGCAACGCTGTTTTATATGCATTTTCTAGAAAACATTCGCATGACCGTGAACCGTCCTGCAATTTATGCTATGTAGTCAGCATAATCTTCATCTTCATCTCATTAATTCAGTTTTTCTTGCATTTGTTGTCGTTTCACTTCACTCTCGACCTGTCCTAACAGATCCCAACTAGCCCTTCTCTCTTTCCACGTTCGTCGACCTGAGAAGCTCTCCAGCAAGCAACCGTAATCTAAGTTGTCCTGTCTCTCTACAAAATGCTATAATAGGCTATGTGTGCCAATTTTGCATGTCATTGAACAAAGGGCAGATTTTAATACTTTTTTTTCAAGCTTGTTAAAGTATGGGTCATCCCCCCCCAAATAAAACCATGCAACAGCATTTCTACCATCCCCATCCAAAGAATCAAAATACTTCTCCCTTCCCCACAAAAGTAAAAGTTTCAAATGCAGGGTGAAGGAATTTTTCTGGCTACACTCGGCCTCTATCTGTCTATAACAATTAGTATTTTTTTAACTTTCTTCCAAACAGTTCTGTTATTCTCCGGGTTCCTCTCCCATACCTAACCTATCCCAATGCCCTTCAATCCAATTTCTACATCGACTATCCAATCCCCCGAAACACACTGCCTTCTCTGTTCCTTGTAACATTTTGCTCTGTTCGTGTCCTGATTCTCATTTATCATGTCCAATCAGTACTTGAAAGCCATAATGTTGCCCCTTATCGTGTCCGAAAATGTACTGAATTATTTTAGTATATGACAATTTAAAGTCCCCATTGCTAATCTCAACGCTCTATTAAGAAACGTAACTTTATTTTTTCTAGCCTTCCCGTTCGTTCCCAATCCCCTTATTCTGAGCCATACAGCATACTAGCTCTCACAGTTGGTTGAATAATAAACCTGTTCTGACGTACGCACTGATCATAACCCAATGGATATTAGAACATAAATTGCAAAGGTCCTCATTGCGAAGCTTTCTTTATTAAACACAATAAAATAGTTATATGTATTTATTTATTTAATTGTTCGCTTTCTCTTCACACTAAATGTAGGTAATTTCTGTTACCTATTCGACCTAGGTGATTTATACATCACAGTGTCTTGGATTTAATAATCCAATAAATATTAAGGTATAAATTGCAAAGCTCCTTATTGCGAAGTTTTGTTCATACATAGCAAAATAATTATAATTATATAAATTTACTTAATTGGCCGCATTCTTCAGACTATATGAGGTCAATTTCATTTATTTTTTACTCTACTAGTAACATTTTAATACTATTACACTTTTTTTTTCAAGCAGCCAAATGCCCCGTTATCTGAATAGGTGATACCTAGGAATGACTTAGTAAAATTCTACCTGCCCTTATCTAATAACCGATTCTGGCAGCAATGTTTATGATAATCATCATCATCATCCTTCACGGATTAGGTCTTTGTCTGTTCCAATCTCACATCTGTTCAGCCCAGCGCTTTCTTGGTCTTCCCACCGATCTTCGTCCTACAGTATTATACATCAGTGCCATCTTTGGTATCCTATCCTCTATCATTCTTTGCAGATGTTCTATCCAATTGTTCCTGTGTTCTTCTATTTGTTGAAGTGTTTGAACTTTTAGCTCCTCTCTAATATTCTCGTTTCTAATATGTTCTTCTCTTGTACAACCTTTGACATCCCATAGATCTCATTTGCGCTGCCTGAAATTTACTTTTTCCTTCAGGACTCCTCCTTCTATATATCGCCACTGGTAGTGCCATCGTTGAGTAATACCTTAGCTGCGTATCCTTTCTTACTTTGTTCCTCGGAAAGTACCCAATAAGAACAAAAATAGTAATAGAAGATAAAGTGTTAGAACAGGTTTCACACTTCCAATATTTGGGCTGCGATATAACTTATGAAGAAGAACAAGATGTAAATAAGAAAATGTTTATGATAATAAATCTCAATATTCACTTCATTCAAAATAACATAGTCCATAGCTCGAATTACAATTCTTCCTGCTTCTCATCCAATGAGCTCAGATAGAACAATGTTCTAGAAAGGAGAGGTATTTGGTTCAAATCAAGATTCCTGGTATA
Organism: Diploptera punctata; assembly: GCA_030220185.1. Taxonomy (NCBI): domain Eukaryota; kingdom Metazoa; phylum Arthropoda; class Insecta; order Blattodea; family Blaberidae; genus Diploptera; species Diploptera punctata. The sequence goes on along the minus strand of JASPKZ010000630.1, from coordinate 21,804 downwards.
ATATGTTTAGATTTATTTTATTATGTTACCTTTTACATAGACTGTACCAAGATCCAAAAAGTATAGAAACACGAAATAATCCGAGTAACACTGTATTTTTTCATTTAGCACAGTATTTAATTTATAGACGCTCTTTAACAACTCAGATTATTACCATCTCAAATCAAAACCGGGGCGAGAAGTGTTCCTCAGATGCCTATTATTTCAGGCTTTAGTTTATTTTATATGCCTTAAATCTATGATCCGGGACTCACGCCTTTACGCCCATTCCATAGAAAGCCATATTCAGAATTTTAAAGTCATTTTAAATTCATCGATACCGGGTTAATTTGAACTCGCAGACCTCAGAATCAGATAGGGCTATTATAACTAGACCACCGGGAGACCCGATCGATACACTAGTACCAATACCGGTATGATAAAGGTAGTTCGCTAGCATTAAGGGTTAATGTAGATAATAATCCTATGAATCTGGTCGCCATGTTTATAAAAAATAGATGTTCAATGGCTCTTGTGGTTGTCGACCCTCAGACTGCTGTAGTTATGTTATTACAGATGTGGCAACAAACAAACAAACAAGGCATGGTATAGGGGATATTGAATGTTGAGAAACCATTACATGAATGAGAAGGGTGGGGGAGGTTTGGGATTATCGCAGTAAATCAAGCCCCCTATTCTCGGTCCATTTTCCCTCTACATTAAATCATATAATGTAAAAACGCTATTGGATATCTGATGTTCTATCATCTCGCTGTTCATTTGTTTGTTCTTTTTTCTCTTCTTCTTACATTGGTTTTTAGCTATTTACTTTTAGTTTTGATTTGTTATTGGACGAAGAAGACGGTGTCGACTAATGTTTGGTAAATTACAACAACTCTACAAGATATAATTTACTGTTACTGACTCATATACGGCTCGATACGAATCAAATATCAAGAATTATACTACTCCAATTTAAATAGTTTTTCATATGAAAGAAAAGTACAAAATAATAAATTCACGCGGCACAACAGGCCTAGAATAACTTGGTCCAGGAGGTTGATTGCCTGTCGCACATCTACATGTGCCATTTACAGATGTGGACGATAATCCAACAATAATAATTGGGAAGATATTGGGGGGTGGGGGGGTTAACATATCAGGTCTCATAGTCGTTATAGTTTGGTGTTACCAATCTGTAGTCAATCCATATTTCTCACGATTCTTGATGTCCCTTATTCCCTTACCGTTCCGAATATTAACGGAACAAGTTTCATCATCTCCAAGGGTATATTTTTGATTTTTGTGAAGGTGGTTTTGCCAGACAGTCGTGGCCCGTTGTCATTCTAAAACGCGCTAACTTCTGTTTTTCTTGGTATGTTCGGTATAAATCAATATGTTTTAGGGTAAGCATTCCCATATTTTGTTTCTGGTCACTGTTTTAAATATATTGTCAGTCATAAGTTTCAATTTTAACTTTATGTGGCGTTTCACTGAGTAGTAAAGTATTGGTTTAGATCTAGGCAAATTTTTAATGCGAGATCCTTTTTTTTTTGGCGAGGAGATCGGCGTTTCTCATTACCGGCAATCCCACAGAGGGAGGGTAGGCATTGGAGATAGTATTAAGCTATTCATAGTAGTAATAATAATCACTAATCATCCTCGTCGTTCTCGTAGTAGTAGTAGTAGTAGTAGTAGTAGTAGTTAGTAGTAGTAGTAGTAGTAGTAGTAGTAGTAGTAGTAATAATAATAATAATAATAGTAGTAGTAGTTGTAGTAGTAAATAATAGTATCATCATTATTATTGCTTTTATTGTTGTCGCTTATTTATACTATCAATACGAACCTAATTGTGATCCCGAGAGATCACCTTATGCGCTTGAATGATTTATAACTGTTTTCAACGAGACACATATCTATGGCAGATATTTTCTTTGTGAATGAGTAGGATACATGTCCTATCCTGAATGTTTTCCTCGCTACAGAGAAAGAAAAGTACATTGTTGTTGTGTTGTTTTGAGATAATTGCCTCAAATTTATTTTCAGTAAAAAAAAAAGGCCCATATCACATATAGTCCTGATCTTCCTGTGCCTTCTCCATTATAAACATTTTGAAAGTAATCATCATTAGATCCTAAAGAAAATTCTCAGATGCAGCGGGTTCGAGTTTGACCGCCGTCGGGATAAGTTTCCTAGGCGAGGAAGTTTCCCTTTTTTTACCTGCAAGAACTAATGTTAGGAAATTTAAGGCCCAATTAGTTCCCCAACACAATGTGACCATCATAATCATCCATATTACATTCGTCTTGTTTAAAAAAACTATGTTCTGAATAAAAACGTGCAGACTATCAAGAGTCCATCTCTGTAGTTTCGTGGTAGCGTGCTGTCTTGTCACGCAATGGGCACGGATTCGATCCTCGTTCGGTACAAGTTTCCTGAGTGAGGTTTTTTTTTCCTCACTTGTAAGATAAATGTCAGGAAACTTTAAAGCCCAAACGGCCCTTGAACATCATCTGGCCATCATCATTCACATTCGCCTTAGATTATGTTTAGGATTGAGGACTCTCCCGGCGCACCACTATTATCATCACCCTTCATACCATCTGGGCAGTGTAATCCGACTTTCAAGGTGCCCCAACCTCAGAAGTGACTTACAATTACGCCAATACCAGGAGAGAATACCAGAAATGTCGAAATTATGACTTGGGGCATTGAACAAAAAAAAGTTTGGCGTATAGATCATATGAAGTGATATGACCTTAATGTTAAAACGTCTATAAATAAGAAAAAAAGAAGGGACTTTGGTTGGAATGTATCTCGGGATTTTTTTGTCTACATCTGCACCATCTATAGAATATAGTGACGACCCTTGCTGCCATTATACTAATTAACTGAATGTATTCTAAAACTCATATTTACAGAATAAAATTGCACCGTTCTAATTAAGCTTAAAGAAATTCGTGCTGTCTGCTCTAGTAATTACGCAGTCAAAAGCACAGAGATGCGTGATCACTAATTAAACGTTTACAAAAGAACTAGGAATGACATTTGAAATGAAATTAAGAATAATGAGAGCAAAACTTGATACTAGAATTCACAGTTGGCTAAATCTGTTTACAATGCGATATATTGATATGCGGACAGCTGGGTGTTACTTAAAGGCTAGCCCCTAGGCTTGCATTCACTCATTTCCACCTACCCGGCTTTTGTGCAATTCCCCTTTGTAGCACTCAAACCCACTATAACTAAATCCTTCTCCAATTATTGGCTCAAGTTTGATGGTTCGCACAATGAGATCCGCGAGACCAATACGACCAATTATGTAAGTCACTAAATCCAATGTATTGAGCGAAGTAGTTTAAAAGGTACAGATTCAGGCTCATTCTCAATAGGGTCCTGAATCTAACTAATCTGTCAATCCCGGTGGACTGTCTGTTACTATGCTCAACTCTCGTTCCAGGTTTGTAAATTCAAATCCGGCAGGGATCGATGGACTTATGCAGAGCGTAAAAGCCTGAAGAAAGAAATAAAGAAGGAAAGAGAGAAGAAAGAAAGAGAAAATAAAAAAGAAAGCAAAGCTATGGGTCCCGTATCATAAAATAGTGGTTCTGAACAAAATTTGAGTTTATGACCTAAGCTGTTAAAGATTAAAATTCAATAATAATAATAATAATAATAATAATAATAATAATAATAATAATAATAATAATAATAATAATAATAATAATAATAATAATGATAATAATAATAATAATAAAATTAGACAAAATCGTCATTTAATTCATGTACGCGCCGTAGCGTAATGGTTAAGGTACTGTGCTACAGGCCGGAAGGTCGAGGGTTCGAATCCCGTGGGGGTCAGGATTTTTAAGCTGACCCAAACATTCTGGCGGCACTATGGTCCTGGGGTCGACTCAGCCTCTATCGGAAATGAGTATCAGGCGCTTGTTCTGGGGGTAAAGGCGGCTGTCACGCAGGCAGACAACCCGGCTGACATCAAGTGCCGATTGTCTAAAAAAAGTGGGAGCATTAACCTCCTACTACCCCAAGGGCCTCCTGAGGCCTGTATTGGGATCACTTCACTTTACAATATAAATCATATCGATTTCCTCTGGTAGATAATTCCATTGGCGAAAAGTGGAGATGGTATAAGTTATATCTGTAGTGATGATATGTCCAACGTTGATTTATTCTATTCTATAGTGTTCTGTCCGATGGCAGATCTTTCACTGCAATCATAGCATTTTCATGCTATGTTTTGCAGCTTTACTAGGAAATTAGGCTATACGAGGTAGGTGCAGTAGCTTCTCGTTGTTTTCCACACCGGTAAATGATAAGGGTGATGATGATGATGGTGGCCGGATGATTTTCAAGGACCATTGGGTCCTAAGCTTCCTGACATTTGTCTTTTAGGTGAGGAAAAACCCCGAAAAGAACCTCATCCAGGAGCCTGACCCGACCGGCAATCGAATCCGGGCTCCTCTGCGTGACAAGGCAGCACGCTAAATGTTCATCTATAATATAATAATACTAATACTAATACTAATACTAATACTAATAATAATAATAATAATAATAATAATAATAATAATAATAATAATAATAATGATAATAATAATAATAACAATAATAATGAAAATGATGATAAAAGTCGGCTATTATTAGGTAATTTATATAGGCCTGTTGTATGAATAACGGACCATACCCAACATCATTATAAAGTAGCATCTAATGCACAAATATGCTTCTGTACTAGCGAACTACGTAATTTACTAATTAGCATGATCAATCCACAGACAAAAGCTCTACATACGTGTCTATCTTAGTTAATAGGCTATTTTCCAATCTTTACATGTATAATTCAACTGTCTCTAATCATGGTTAATATTATTCTCGAACCATATTATTGTCCTACCCCCACTGGATGCTTTCCTTTTGGTTTTACTATAAAATGTTTCCTTTATCTTCTTTCCTTCCCCATTAGTACTACACAAGTCTGCCCATCACAATGTACGACACTTATTCTCATTGGTGTGGTTTCCTACAAAGATTACGCAGCTAATTGTTATGACGTTTTATTCACTCGCCTCTACGTTCGCCTCCCTTTGGTCTAATTTTTTTTCCTAAATATTTCAGCATTAAAATATTCATAATTTGTTAACATGTCTGAAGAAGATACAGTGTACCGGAACAGCTGTCACTGTATTATATCTTAATAAATATGAAAATCAAATAAAACTAAGTTTTATTTTTATTTAATTAATTAAAATATTTTATTTTCGAAGAAAACACGTTTGTGATCAGATTCTATAACATATTTTTAATATATTGTATCGGGAATTTATATTACTTCAACTATGTATTAAATGGGGGCAATGTAGTTGGTTAAAGTATACATTACCAGCCCAGAGGTCCCGGGCTCGATTCGCAACGTGATCGGAATTAACTGGCCTAAACCTTTTGATTATATCATTCCCCTAGTTTCGACACAGCGTCTAATGGAAATGAGAACCAGACGCATGATATGGGGGTAAAGATGGCCGTCACAGTGTGCTAACAACCGGCTGTCATTTCTTGTCGATTGTCTGCAAAGTGGGAGCCGTAACTCCTACTACTCCAAGGACCTCCTAAGGGCTATAATGAGTTCACTTTACATTTTATATTACCAGTACGTGTAATGAATGAATATTTGGCATAGCGCTCAAGAGGAGGTTTGGTCGGATAAGAATCACTCACCGCAATAAAATTTTGGGAAGTATGCGGTAAATAGTAGACTATTTCGTGCCGTGCCGCTTGTGATGTATTATCTTATCACATTTACACAAAGTTCTTCATTCATTCGTGAGTTTTCCACCGCCTATAACTTATGTGCTTACAACATCAAATATCCGCGAGGGGAAAATCATATTAACTTATAGCCATGTGAAACACGCCCTTCAGCTGATCCTTAGAATAACAGTTTTCCTATTATAGCCCTGATTATCTTTATAAACAGCAATACATTCATAATAATCCCATGTGCATTGTAAGTACTCACAAAATGAGTTTCACTGTTCCATATTATTTTTAATATTTTAATTAATATTACTATCATTATTGTTACAACTACTACTACTACTATTACTATTATTATTACTATTACTATTATTATTACTACTATTATTATTACTACTATTACTATTATTATTATCATCATCATCATCATCATCATCATCATCATCATCATCATCATCATCATCATCATCATCATCATCATCATCATCATCATCATCATTATTTCCTATCTATCTTCGGGTATTTACAGCTGCTGCCGTATTCCCATGCCAAACCTCAAAAGCCTACGATCTTGGGCATCTTCAATGTTTAGCCCTCTTGCTTGCATTACTATCCTCATGTTTTCTTTCCATGTTAACTTTGGTCTCCCTCTTTTTTTTCTTTCTGGTCGGTTGCCACTGATATAGTAGTTTCGGTCATCGCTCATCTTCCGTTCTTAAAATATGTCCTAACCATTTTAATTCCTTCTCCTCAATTCTTTCAATTATGCTTTTTATCATGAATTCCATATCAAATTTGTCAAATTATTATTATTATTATTATTATTACTACTACTATTATTATTAATATTAGTACTATTACTATTATTACCATTATTATTATCATTACGCTTAAATAAATATATCTAGGAGCTGACTAGATGGCTGGGGATGTATGAGGAGCATAGGTATTACTGTTATTGTTTCATTTATCTCTAATGTCATATTTACCTCCCACGATCATTTATGTATCAACCATGTTATATATATATATATATATATATATTAGTGTGACCCAAGACTCTCAAGACACAAGTTGCCGTGGGCCTGCGTACACCAAATTGTACTTACAATTGTTTTTACGTTAAATAGATGATAAAGTTATAAAATTTGTTTTAGTTCCACATATTTTCATTTTACTTGTAAAGTTTTATTTTTAAGGGGCGGTTATACCCCAATACATTATTAGGGTATACGTTAAAAATAAAAGACTTAGATTTTTTGGGACACACTAATAGGGTGTCCCAAGACTCCCAAAACATAAAGGAGGTTTTTTTTCCCCCAAAATCAAACACGCATACCCTCTATTTGTTTTCTGTTTTACCTTAATGACTCAAATAACAAATATTATTGTGATTGGATCATAATAATTTGTGCCGACTTCACGCTAAACATAAGACATGAACATTTGTACTGGGTTAGTACAGAAGGATTCTATAACTAAAAGTTTATTTAGTAAATAAAACATCAATATGTCCAAAACGTATAACTATTTACTATTTTCCAATACTGTTATTTTAACACAGTTCCAATAATGGATCATATTATAATATTATAATGATATTGTGAAAAGAAAAACTAATGTCTGAACCAGGAATCGAACTAGAGGTACGCGGTTCGATTCCTGGTTAAGACATTAATTTTTCTTTTCACAATATCATTATAATATTATTTACTGTTTTGCAATATACATTATTGTTCAAATTTCATTCCCCTTAGCAAGTTACTGACATGTTTCTAAGCAAGTCAGCACGGGTTGCCGCGGGCCTACATACACCAAATTGTTCTTACAATGGTTTTAACATTATACAAATAAATTAAGAGGGTATGCGTTAAAAATAAAGGACTTCGATTTTTTTGGGACACCCTAATATATATATATATATATATATATATATATATATACATATATATATTTTTTTTTTTCCTAGTAGGCTATATCCAAGTAAAATTGAAGTCGTTACTTTTCGATCTTCACTTTTTCTTTTTCTCGTACCAATAGAGATTTCATAATTTTATTGTAACATTATATATGAAAGAGTTTAAAAATGGAAAAGCAGAAAAGAAATAAATGTAACGAGGCGACGAATTTTAATAACATGAGTATTATCGAAATTACTTCCAACCTGCTTATTTCATCTCAACATCTCGTGCTTAAACTATCCAACTCCTGTGTTCGCAACAGTTAATCTCTTTTTTTCTTTCTTTTTTTTTTGTTATTGTACACAAGGGCCAAATGCAGATGTAAAGAAAGGGGGATATTACCGTAACTCATTTTGTTTTTTGGTATTAAATACACGATGAATAACAGTGGTTGCAATGAAAGCACAAAAAATAATCATAAATACGATTAACTCATGAAAGAATTGTTATTACAAATCTAGTTCGTGTTTCTGAACCAAGCTGAGCCTTCCTTGGGGTATAAGAATAATAAGAATACATTTGAATGTGTTTTTTAACGTTAAATGTAGACAATGAGCAATTTTATCGATACCATAGAAGCTAAATTTTGAAAATACTGCTGATTAATTATTACTAGTTTTACCTTTTCTTAACTCTAAAGTTCATTGATTTTTAAAGAAGTAAAAATCGTGAATATGGCTTCCTTTGGATACAATTTCATTTAAAATAATGTAGTAATAAAATAAAATAAAAGAAAATCAAAACTGAGTAAGATTATTTTGAGCAAAATTTGCTGGCCCTTTTAAGCCCAGATTTGAATTGTAACTCATTATGACCTGAAATGTTGAAAAGCGACTTTGAATAAAATACCAGAAACTATAATTAAGGTCCAAAAACATCCTTTACCACCCCATACTCCATTTAATTTTAATACTTGAATTATGAGTATCAAATATAAGCAAATTTTAATTGATACCTCAGGTATTTTTTATCCGATATCCTGTGACCCCAGCCTCAAATATGTCTGCTGTTCCCCAATAATCAGACAGATTTGTTTAGGTTAATCCATTTATACTCTGCATAACGATATTGGTTAATTTGATCGAAAATAGGGATTATAGTGGTGGATCTTAATGAATGCAGCACTGAATACACAGATTCAATAAATCATGGAATTAGGCCTAGTTATAGCATTATTGGTTATTTCATCATATTGAATTTATTATGCTTTTTTTTTACAATAGGCTGGGCAACGGAGTGATGGCGCTATCTGTCATCTCTGTCTAGCACTAAGCGCCTGTCTGACGGTAGTTCGTTGTCTGTTGAAAGTAACTGGTCTCTTCACACTGGACAGATATTTGTCTACATTTAGTTGTGTCTACCAAACTTTCCCCTCACATGTCTTGTGAGCAATCTATCACCATGTGTAGCGTAACATTATATAACTTAATATGCTACTTTAACTTTTTCTTCTCGAACAGCAACATAAAAAAAACGAACTCACTGGCACTATCAAACCTGTAGGTTCATTGCCGCGCTGACAAACGCTGTCGACACTTCCCTATCCTGAGCTAATATTTTCCAATCATCTCCTGTAGATTTTACTTCTCTCAAATCATGGTTAATGTTATTATCCCACCTCATTCTTGGTCTACCAACTGGGCGATTTCACTCTAGCTTTCCTACAAGAAGCTTCCATGCACTTCTTTCATTCCCCATTCGTACCGCATGTTCCGCCCAACGTAGTCTACGAGACTTAACTGTTCTTATTATATCTGGCTTCCTATAAAAAAAAACCAAGTAGCTTACTGTTAAGAGGTATTCTCCATTTACCTGTCTGTTCAACTATCTATGGTCCAAAAATGTTCCTAAGAACTTTATTCTCAAATACTCCTGATCTCTTTACCTCCCTCAAATTAAGAGTTCATGTTTCGCATCCATTTAACATAACTAAGAGAACAAACAGTTTTACATATTTTTAGTTTAACGTTTTTGAAAAGAGTTAGAATATGAGTCCCTGTAATGCATAATAGCGTGAGCTGAATTGAGCCTATGTGCCTCTCATTCCTATTTGTAATTATTATACCTAAGTATTTGAATTCAGCCACTTCTTCAAAACTTCCTTCATTTGTCAATAGCTGTTCATTTCCATTATATAATATATTTCTGTGTGACCACATATTTAGATGTATTGATGTTTACGTACAACCCCAATTTCTTAGTGTTACTGCATAGAGTGTGCGTATTAGCCCTTAGCATCTCCTCGCTATCGCCCAATAATTCTACATAATCAGCCTAAACTAACATATTATTAGTACAATTGAGTTGTAGGCTTTCTTCATCCTCTAAGATTTGATGGCATGCTCTAGTACAAAATTAAATAGTAGAGGAGATACTGTATCTCCTTGTTTTAGCCCATTTTAAATTTCAAAAGTATTCTATAGGCTAGTTGTTTGCCTACACGCACCATACTAAAAAACTGCCATAATTAAATAAATGCGTAGATTTTTAGTACGAATTTTTATGGTAGATATCATTATAAAGACATGGTGTCAAAAGGAAGTAACAGATAATAGAACCACCTCACGTTTTGTTCGAATTTTAATCACTTTCTTACGCACTCAAGAACTAAAAATAAGTTTTAATACTTGGTCCTTTCGTACTAAAGTATTGCGAAGTTTAACAGATAGACACCAACTGACAACTTCATTACGTTCTTGTCAGACTGACCAATAAACAATAACGTTTGTGAACGTTCAAGCAGATCATTTGTATGCGTGTTTTAAGTAAACAATGCAGTTTAACGAATTCGACCTTACTTTACTTAATTGACTCCTATTAGTGTTTGCTTTTAAAAACAAAAACTGCGGCCGCTAGAGCATTAAAAGGTACATATAAATAATTGAATCGCTGAGTTGAAAAGGAAAGAAACTCCAAATACCCTACTTTTGAGAAAACCTTAAAAAAAACTACATAACATCTTACTCTGACAAATTTTCGATCAATTACAAAATCGATCCTCTGCTTTTCCATGCAAAATGTGATAAAAATATCGTCCATTTAACATCGCTTATGGTAAATGAACATTTTCCAAAGGATGGCAAAGGAAAGCAAGTAATACCCAAAAATGTGTTTCTTTATGTATTTGAGGTTTTGAATATAGTTTTCTTGCCTTATAATTATTAATAAAGTTTATTTATGTAATAATGGTAAATTAAGTTTAGGATGATTTGAAAAATAGAAGAAACTCCATTGCCTTCGAAGAGCGATAAATCACATATGCACTACAGAAATTACGAATTCTTGTTATATTTGAATTCCCTGTAATCAGAGAATCAATATTGCAATTGGTAAAAAAAATTGTCAGAATAAGCTATAAGAAGTTATGTAGTTTTTAAGGTTTTTTTCAAAAGTAGGGTATTCGGAGTTTCTTCCCTTTTCAATTCAGCGATTCAATTATAGTAATGGTAATTTTGGGTATCTAGTAATTAAGATGAATGAAGATTTGTAAACATTTTTCAAAACCTTTTTCATGAAAAGAATCTCAAAAGCTACATTATTTCAGAACTTGCTAAAAATGCTATGTTATAGTATTGTAGACTTTAGTTACTAAACAAAATGGCATACGAATAGATCGATTTGTGTTGTAGGCATGGAAAAAAATAATTTTCAGTTTGGATGTCTCTAGCGTTAAAACCTATTCTCTTGGATATCTTACTCAAGAACGTAGTTTTAAAATATGGAGCTGAAGACAAATGAAGGTTGTTTAGGACTGAATTAAAGAAAATGTTTGTACAATACAGAGACCCAGGGCAAAACAAGAGGCAGTAGATAGAGTTAATTATCCGCCTGCAGAAACAAACACTGATAACCGACGAAATGTTCCATTGTTCGGTGAATCAGATATTCCACACCAAAGCTCGTGTCGCCGACAGATCGTAGCCTACCTCACAGGCGTGTGCAGAGAATCCTGTTGTCACACACATCTTAATTTCATTTTCACTCACCCCTCCTACTTTTAAAAAAAGGAAAAAAAAAAATTACAACTCCTACTTATTTCTAATCCTACCAGAATTATTTGAAATCAAGTGTATTTTTTTTTTCATTTCCAGTTGGTTCAGAAGATACCGACATAACGTGCCGAAAAGTAGCAATCAATAGTTTCTCCATTTCAAAAGCGAAGGCAAAACCAATCTGAAGCTTTTTTCTGTTTTTCTTAAATTGTCAAGTCTGATTATGTATTACAATCCGATTATTAGGAACTCATTTCATCTTAATGTAATTGGAATAAAAATCATTTAACTTTCCAAAAAATAAGTGAAAGCAGTTGCGGGTCCTGCCTAAATTAACTGGGAGTTCACTAGCCTATTCTTAAACTTAGCTTTAAATTCATTTGATGAAGACACAAATAATTTGAAAATCTCAACAAACAAATATCATTGAAGTAACTTAAAATGTATCTCGACATAACAAACACTAAGAACACGGGGGTTTCCTACCGACTTACTATAATTTTCGTATTGTTTATGTTCTACCACCAGCAATAAGAAAACGTGGACATGATCTATACTTCCCCTAGACTCTCGCGTCTCCTACACAAGATTACAAATTGATTTAAGGAGGTTCAGAGAGAGAAGATGTGTGCCCTGTGTTTTTAAAGAGAGAATGCTCGAGATTTCCGTTGATTCAAACTATCTGGGGATTTAAAGAACTTGCTAAAAAAAGTACAGGTACATTACTTGTCATAAGTAATGCCACGAGTGATTTCCAAATTATCGATAAATTCACGACTCACGAAGTGAGGAGTGAATTTATCTAGAGAATTTGGAAATCAAGAGTGGCTTTTGTTAGGACTATTTAACGAATAAAATTAAGCTGTTTACTCACAAATCATTATTTAACTGTAGTTATTTTAAAATATTTATATCTCTAATGTAAACGGCGATGTTTGAAAACAAATGAGAAACGATAAACGATACGGTACGCTTCATCTGCTTCTTTTGTTTATCACTGCAACTAGATCATACTATTTCAGAATATTAAGAGGAGGAGCTTTCTTTAATATGGTAATTATAACACTGATAAATATTTCGTGAAAACACGACTCTGATTGGTTGTAAAACAGAATCATTGAAACATTGATTGGTCATTGACTCCCATTTGGGGCATGAGTTAAATAGTCATAAGTAATGCCACGAGTGATTTCCAAATTATCGATAAATTCACGACTCACGAAGTGAGGAGTGAATTTATCTAGAGAATTTGGAAATCAAGAGTGGCATTTGTTTGGACTATTTAACGAATAAAATTAAGCTGTTTACTCACAAATCATTATTTAACTATAGTTATTTTAAAATATTTATATATTTAATGTAAACGGCGATGTTTGAAAACAAATGAGAAACGATAGGTACGCTTCTTCTGCTTCTTTGTTTATCACTGCAACCAGATCATACTATTTATTGCCAAAGGAACGCAATATTGTAAGAATGCTCTCTAGTGGAGAAAAAATGAAACACACATCAATTCTGTATATTAATTCATTTTTGATGTCGTATGATGTAATATGACAATTATATTTTTCTTTCTCGATTATTACCTGGGAAAAAATACATTTAAGAAAGTGCAAACAGTGTGTTTTCTTTTTTTGGTGGTAATAATCAATTGCTACAAATGTTGACATGTAAGCACTATTATATACAATCTGGTAGCCGTATTTGTTATAGGCTCAGTCACTGCAAAATAACGGTCAGACCTGTTCAGAATATTAAAAAGGAGGAGCTTTGTTTAATATATGATAATCCTAACACTGATAAATATTTCGTGAAACACGACTCTGATTGGTTGTAAAACAGAAATCATTGAAACGTGATTGGTCATTGACTCCCATTTGGGGCCATGAGTTAAATAGTCATTATAACTGTTCACTACTGAATGAATTGATTTTTTCTCGTAGTACAGTTAACCATTGAACATCAGGACGCGATCCATCTGCATGACAGACACAATACATTACTACAAATTAAAAAAAAATATATAGTGTCAAAACGTCAAAATTTAATTAGTATTGAAATAAATAATCATAACTGCTATAAGTCCACCGCTGTGGTCTCGAGGTAGCGTGCTGCCTTGTCACGCAGCGGGCCCGGGTTCGATCCCCGGACGGGGCAGTTTTTCTGGGTGAGGTTTTTATAGGGGTTTTTCCTCGAGACAAGTGTCAGGAAAACTTTAAGGCCCAAACGGTCCCCGAAATCATATGGCTATCATCATCATCCTTTTCATTATCATCATCATCCTTCACCGGTGTGGAAAGCAACGGGAAGCTACCACACCTACAATTCCCTAGTAAAGCTGCAAGCATAGCATGAAAATGCTATTATTGCAGTGAAGGACCTGCCTTCGGGCAAAATTACTATGGATGGGACTGCTATAAAGTAAAAATTCTCTTTAAAATGCTTATTTGTTATAGAATCCACAAGATGGCTGTGCGACCAAATTCCTGCTGCCTCTACTGATAGAGAATATAGGCCCTATAAGGAAAAATAAATATTTGTGCTCGGATGCCTGGACATTGCAGTTGGTAGCGCTAACGTATCAAATTAGAGGTCTTGGGTTTAAATCCCGGTTCGGGCATTTAGTTCTATTTCCATGGCATATTTGGCCTTCATTGCTAAATGTCAAAAATTAATTATAACAAGGAAATGAAGGAGCATATCTGCTATGAAGTAAATTTCTCTTTAAAATGCTTACTTGTCACAGAAGCCACGAGATGGCATTACGACCGAGTTCCTGCTACCTCTCATGATAAAGAATTTATATAAGGAAAAATACATTTTTGTGCTAGGATGCCTGGATAGAACAGTTGGTAGCGCGCTAACGTATCAAATTTGAAGTCTCAGGTTCAAATCCCGGTTCAGGCATTTAATTTTCTTTTCATATCACACACACACACACACACACACACACACACACACATATATATATATATATATATATACTCCATTTGCAGTTACCATTAATGAATTTTCATATATATTTGAATATTGTATTTAAGTACAGTAGGCCTATATTGAAATACATTATTTCAATTATTAACCAGATAATTACCACCATTACAACCATAATATTACTACTAACATTTTTTTACCTCAAATTTGAACTTTAAGATGTATTAAAGTGGGTGAGAAAATGTTCCTTCAGATATTGAAGATCAAGCTTTAAAAAATGTAGGCCTATCCACCGTAAACGATTCAGAAGTTGAGACAAAAAAATGAAATTTCATATGCCAAATATAAAAATTGGTACACAGAATGCAATATTCTGGAAATCGAGAGGGATAAAAAAACGACTATGGTAATGAATCTCCTTAATCCCATTTAAAATTAATAGCATAATACACTTTTCGTGACAGTTTTAGATAAAGGAATTTATGTTAGGAAACATAGATATTATTTTATATTATTACATTACGAAATCGTTCTTCTATTATCATTAATATTGTTTCACTTTATTAATTTATTTTTTAAATGTGGACATTTTGAGGAATTATATATGAATCAAATTCTACTTTCATAAAGTCTGATTTTCATACTTTCTACACTATTTCTTTCTTGCTAAAAGGAGATAGTTAAAGAAGGTGGAAGAAGTCAAAAATCTATATTATTTTATTCGGGGGAAGGCCAGTCCACAAATTGTTATATATCTTACATCAGTTAGGAAAAACCAGGTAAGTCTTCAAAGTGATTTTTTACAGGAGAGAAAAAACTAGTTCAATGACTTACAATCAAAGAGTGAATCGAAAATTCAATGCTTAATAACACCGTCACTATTTTCGCTTGACGACTTACCCGTTTTTTTACCGAATGTGCATCGGACCAAAAGCCTATCGGGAGATGTTAGTAACTCATTTTGGACCAAAAGTTGACTTACCCTGGTTTTTCCTAACTGATGTAGATATATAGAATAGAATATTAAGCCGTTCTTTCGACATATGAAGCTCTTTTTTAAACACTGTATATACTAACCAGAAGCATAGAAAACAATTTCCAATAAAATTTTAAGACTATGAAATTCATATTATGTTTTGAATTACAACTTTATATCCAATTTTAAAGCTGTCAACTCAGGATAATAAATTAGCTAAGAAAAGGAAAACCTATTTTCAATTTCAGCTCGGATAGAATTGAATATTAAATCATAATGTTACCTACCGTCAGTACAATTTACTTTTCGCGGATTCCTTAATATTCCAATCGTATAATTAAACTTTTGCTTCTTCTAAGATTATGTATTTTACTTACAGTTATCAGAATTCATTCATGTAAACAGACTCACCTGTAAAAGAAAAAAAAGCTGCATATTACACATTGTAGGAAACAGGGCTAATAATGACAGATTTCAACAGTCTGGAATAATGAATTAAATAACAAAACATACATCATTTCAAAAAAATGGGGTCTAAAATAATTATAAAATAATGAAACATAATAATAAATAAAATAATAATAATAAATAATAAATAATAATAATATAAATAGACTAATATATATATTATATATATATAATATATATTAATATAATAATATATATATTTGCTGTTTTAAACAATGTTGATATATTTTTCCGGCACCAATAATTTGTCTTCAATTCGCGCTTATAATTGTCCCGCCAGTCGTCTCTATTATAACACAAATTTATTCCTCGATTTCCAGTCCTTCAAAGTTTCTATAATCCCTTGGATCCACGTGAGATTTCGTCCTCCTTCGCCTCTCGTCTTAATGGGTCCATACATTATGTCTTTTTGTAATCTTTCATCCTCCATTCGCATATGCTCGTACCATTTTAGTTGCGGTTCTGGGATAAATTCTAAAATTGAGTTTTGTAAATCGGTTCGCTTTTATAACTTAATTTATATATTCTATTCACAGAATATCATAGTAGAGCTCATCCATGTCCATTCTGCTCCATATATTGTTGGGCCTTTTTTTTTTTTAGTCAAAGAAATAATATAATGAGAATAAGAATAATAATAATAATAATAATAATAATATAATAATAAAAATAATAATCAGCGATGTCTAGAAAGGCTCACCTCTTAGTACCTCAAGATCTCCAAAGCGTATGCGAACCTTGTTACAATTACAACAATACAGCAACGTAAAACTTCGTTATCTTGTTTTCTTATTTTATATATACTTCTATGTACATTATATTGACCATACACACAGTTTCGAATGTCTTATCTAATACGAATTAATCCATTTAAAGCACGACAGTAATTAATTAGTTCTATTTATGGCCAAATATATAATTATAACACATACTTGAATCACGCTGACACAACAATATCCTCAATATTTAATCAATACTCGCAAAGGAAACTATTTACCAACCTTCTGTTCTAAAGAAATGTTAACAGGACCAATTTTCATTTCCTATTTTAATATGATAATTTTTCAGCAGATTTAATACTATTCTTGCCAAAAACTGCAACGTCCTCATACTAATCTTATACTTTTTACATTGTGTGTTCGGATATTTGATTTCGTTACACCGTCCTGTGGAAGAATTAACGTCACGGACGGCTTGGTCTGGGGATCATGGGAACCCATCATTTTTAAATCTCTTCTCTATAAATACCTAACACAACTTACTTTTCATAGTGTTTTATATTTTGGCTTCCCGATACACAAAGTTTGACTAGAAACGGGGACCCATAAGCACATTGTCCTCATATCCCTTTCATCACGTTGCGTATTATCCACTACCTTTACAGTTTCACTTGACAGACACGGAATTTTCCGTTCCACGTGGCTATATTAGTACTGCTCATCTATAAAATAACTTTAAAAAAATGAATTATTTAAAAACAACTAAATAGAAACATTTTTGAAGAGAAAAATTATAACGCTCAGACTGTCGGGACTTGTACCCAGGACCACTTGTTCTCTAGACCAAGGGTCCTGGGTTTTCAAGTCCGCGGTCTGAGCGTATATTTTTCTCTTCAAATATGATTTATCCATCCTGAGATGTAACGAAATCCATAATATAAATAGAAACACTCTTCAATATAGTATATGTCTAACTATTAATAAATACTTTCCTTTCATTTTGTATTAAGTTATATAAAATTTGTCCATGTCGCCCCATTGTTGGGGCGGCTTCGACATTCACGGCGACTCGACGGACAGAATTAAGTCTCGCTTATATGGTAAAGGGGAGTTTAGGTGGCGAGTTAGTGGGACCCACGGGCTCATAACAATTCTAATAAGCGTCTATATCTCCGATTCTAAGAAAGAATTTGCATCTAGGACCTTTTTTTTTGCTCGAGATGAGTCCAGTATTCCGATCGTTGCCTAGTATAAAGAGGTACGAGGTCTGACCATCAGTGAGGCGCGAAATAAGTCGCGGAAGTCATGCCTAGTGTGCGGACGAGTGAAAGTCCGTAAGTGGCGAACTGCAAATGTTTTGAGTGAAGGCATCAATCAAGTGTGAAAAGAACTGAATTATATAAATAACTTTGAAGAATAGACTTCGGCAGAAAATTGTATGTGATGTTAACATACAGAGTGAGTATTATAAATAAATAAAGAATGATTGAAAAATTGCGTGTAAGATTTGTCAATTAAATTAAAAATCATCCCACACTTTTTCCTATATTTAACGCCACCCGAGCCATCCCGCGACGGATACTGTAAGCTAATTATATATACCAATAATTAGTACTCTAACATTATTTTTCCTTGTGGCATTTCTTTTCATTTGTTACTTTGTGTTCTAGGTGGTGTGTCATAACGTTGTCTTTTTTTCTGGTTTCTTTTTTACCTAATTATTATTATTATTATTATTATTATTATTATATTATTATTACTATTATTATTATTATTATTATTAATATTATATGTAAATGGATCCGACAATGTGAGCTAACCAAAAACCATGAACGAAAAACAGAAAATGTTCAGAAATGGGTTTTTCTGAGTGATGCTGGCTGCTAGACAATTAGGGATCAAGGCGAAGTGAGTATATCCTAGAGAACTGAATATAGTTCAAACAATTAGATAGATTACACAATACCGAGATGAACTGGATTGACCGGAATTCAATATAAATTGATAGACATAGAAATTCCGAAACAGATTGCTTCGATTTACAAAACCACTAAACGACGAAAGAAATCTTGGAAGACCCAGTAAAAGATGGAAGACAATTCTAAAAGAGATCGGAACGACCAGCAGGTCTAATCCTTGATTCTGATTTATTATATCCTTGATGGCTGATTATTATTATTATTATGATTATTATTATCATTATTATTATTATTATTATTATTATTATTATTGATTTAACTGCCATTATTACTATTATTCCCATTAATGTCGTTTGGGCCAAATTTTCATTTGCAGTATATAATCTTATAACACTGTGATATGACACTGTTCAATGTAATTTATTACGTTTTATGCTCTCTGTTTGGTGTAAGAGAAGATCAACTTTCATCAGGCTAAATAATTCATAATTCATTAATTACATATTTACATTTTAATACAGTTTGTACTAGTGAGTTTCACTACGACCTGCGCCGATAGCGAGAAAACTGACCTGTAAGCATTGAGTCTCACGTCGCGCTACTCCACGCATTGTTCATGCTAGTGTGACTAAGTCGAGTGAACCCATTAAAATATGTTAAAGGTTCATTTTATTGTCCGAATTGTGTAAAGTGATTATTAATATCTAGGGTATTACATAACCATTAATGAATCAGGTTTTACACAAACCCAGCGACCCGGTTTCCACAAGGATCTTCCTGTCATATGTCAAAGTCAATGCGCCCAGTGACATGACAGGAAAATATTATTGAAACGCGGTCCTGGTTTTTATATAAAATGTCAATGAGGCTGAGTGTAAAATCTGATTATTTAATGATTATAAATAAAACCTCATAGTGTAACGTCCTAATTCATATACCATAGTTATTGTAATTTATTTAATACTTCAAATTTTGTAAGTATAACACTTACTTATATGTAAATTCTGGTTATTTACAATTACAAAATATTTTAGAATACGCCCTTTTGCGTAACTTGTGGAACCATTAGTTTTAAGATAAAACTTTAAAATTTATTAATATTCCTCTGGATTATTGCAAAAATGAATGTTTAATGAGCTCTAACTCACCAAATTAAGAATAAATAAAATAATTCATTGCAAACGAAAATTCCTATCACAAACTTGGTTTATATATTATATTATTATTATTATTATTACTATATTAATTACTAATTTATTATTATTTACTATTGTTACTATTATTATGACACTATTATTATTATATATTACTTACTGCTATTATTATTACTACTCTACTGAACTGACTTACTCTATTAGTACTTGATTATTATTATTGTTATATTATTATTGTTATTATTATGATTATTGAACACAGAAGGCGAAAATTGTGCATGGAACGCAATAAGAATGCAGGATGGAAGACTAAAAAGGCTGTCCTATGTATGGAAAATTGAAAGATAGGTTCAGAAAAGGAAGCCGAACAACTCATGGAAGAAGACATTCAAAATTCAATGAGTGAAATTTGGTGTAACGATGAAGACCCAAGGCAAGAGAACGAGGAGAAAATTTAATGAAGGGAAATTTATGATGTTTGTTACAAAAACTGATAGTCTTTAAGTCGATAGCCATATCTATTTTTTAAAGCTCATGTTATTACTAAGATTGGTTGGGACACCCTCAATGATTAAATTCTCAAAATTAAGAAATTACATTATTATTATATTATTATTATTATTATTATTATTATTATTTTATTATTATTATATTATTATTTACACTTATTTATTAGTCTGAGGGCCATATGGACTTCTTTTTTTTCCCACTCACCAGGCCAGGACACGTACAGTTTAAATATTCGTTTTTTTTATATTTTTCGCGGAAACCATAGTTGTGGTTCAGATTTGTATTTACAAGCCATATCCAAATACCTAGAGCCAAGTTTGAGAGAAGGAAGAGTGACGTAAAAACCAGTTGTAAACGATCGTCACTCGTTAATTAGAGAGATATATATAGAGAATATATTATATATGAGGATGGTTATCTACATCAGTCGAGGTTTCACAAACAAAGTGACTATAGACGCGGGTACGGCAAAACAAATTTCAAACGTCCAAAAAAAAGAACCCAAACAAAAAAAACATGAGGGAATATTTAAAGGATTTCTCCAAACCTAGGACATCAACAACTAAGTTTAACTTGTATTTTTAGACAATTAACGGGAAGCCAGTAAGGATTAAATGTGAGTTTCCTGAAACCAAGATGTTCATGTGAAGAATTTCATTAAGACGCAAACAATGATTATACATCCTTCAATACATAAACACATCCATCTGATAGGTTATGTTCACCAACGGCGTGTGAAATCAGGGATGTAACATTTCCCAAATAACTCTTCACACTAGACAATGCATTTATAGACCACCACTGTTGTGTTCTTGATAACATTGGTATTTCACACGCAGCACAATCTGATTTCGATTCCCAATCGGATTAATTTACTACTTTTGACTGTTTTCATTTTCCTCCTCCAACTATAGGCGCAAATATTAAAAAAGTCAAGACAAAAACTGTATTAGAATATATCAAAATCACAACAAATAAATAATTAATAAATCAATTATAATTGTAGATACCCAATCCTATCTACGCAACTATATTTTGTTATTTCTCATCACACTTTGGTAAATATTATGTCTACTACCTTCTACAGTTTCACTTCCCAGAGCATCGAATTCTATTCTGCTTCAATGTCAAGGGATTCTCATCAGTGAATGCGCTACGAGTGATTTCCAAATTATCGATAATTACGACTCACGAATGAGGAGTGATTTATTATCTAAAATTTTAAAATCAAGATTGGAATTTGTCAGACTATTTAAGGATAAAATTTAAGCCTGTTTACTCATAACTCATTATTTAACTATAGTTATTTAAAATATTTCTTATTAATTGTAAAAACGGCGATGTTGAAAACAAATGAGAAAACGATTGGTACACTTCCTTTGTGCATCACTACTGCAACCAGATCATAATATTACTT